>CAFUXE010001778.1:150604-176174 GCA_903364295.1 Serranus cabrilla | reverse complement strand
TTTCAGTGTGTTGATAGATATTAGAGCATAATCTATCCAGAAATGACAGAAAAACACCATGTTGCGACATGGCCAAATTTTCAAAAAGTCATGTCGTTTTTTGTCAAAAATGGCAACATTTTAAAATGCTTAAAATGATCTTATTATAATCTGTTGATACATGTAGTTGTATAGTTCTTCCAATAACAACAGAAAAACTCCAATTATGAGCTTTCCAAAATTTCGGGGGAGAAAGAAAAGTCATACTATAGCATGTCGATTTTTTTCCACGAAAAGGTCATAAAATTTCAAAATGCCCCAAATTCATAAAGTAGCTACATTAGAGTCTTTTTACCCATGTTATGGTATAATCTTTTTAAAAGTCACAGAAAACACAATTTTATGAGCTTTCCAAAAACTGAAAAAAAGTCATACGTCAATTTTAGTCAAAAGGGGTTAATTTTCAAAACACCCCCCTTCAAGAACCAATTGTTAAACACACTATAAAGTGCCCTCTTGGGAGGCAAAATGCACTCTAAATGGTCCTCTTGGGAGTATTGCGTATTCAATTATAACATTTGAGAAAATTTGTGATACAAATATAAAATAAAAAATATTTTTTCATTCAAGTAGTAGAATTAGACAGTTTACCATTAAAACCCTTAAAATGTATAGTTTTGATTAAAACATAAATCTTCATCTTCTCTTTGTGTGACAGTCATTTGAACACATATGGGTGTTAGTATTTGTCAGTATTTATCTGTCAGGGTAGAGGTCATGTTTGATTACAACACCTAAACAAGCAGCTTTTAACACCCAGATTCTGCTGCTTCTTCTTTCTTTCATACAAAGTCAAACACATTCAGTGGACTGAGACGGAAGCTGACTAATGGGTTGAGAGTAACAGGAGGATGCTGATGTTTCAGTGACGGGGGAGTCACCTGGGAGGATGCTCCTCAGCTGCACTATATAAGGCTGAGCAGATCAAGAGGGGACCATGAAACCGCTTCAGAGAGAAGAAGGGCACCCATCAGCGCACCTTAAGATACTTCTCTCAGACACTCAACACAAAGGGACACAGGTGAGAATTTTTGTACCTTGACCTTTTGTACATGACATTTATTTCTCTTGTATTCATCGTATTGACAGTGTATCTCTCTGCTCATGTTACAGAAGCTCAAACAATGAAAAGCACTCACTCTTTGGCCGGAGTCCTGCTCCTCATCATGATCCAAAGCAGCTGGCAGATGCCCGATCAGGACACAGACCGGAACTCCATGTAAGATCCGCTTTCAGCTTTGTCTCATTCACACTGGCCTAAAAACGTCCTCTGGCAAATATCCTTTAAGAGAGGATTAGGGAGGTCTCACCATGAGAGTATTTGGTGACACCATGAGCTGCAAAAAGAAAAAAAGAAAAAGAAAAAACAGCAGCAAATCTTTTGAAGCAAACAACCAGGTTTTAACATCAGTGGCTCTGATATTTCAAATATTCCTCTTAGAGCTGCAGCAGAATAGCAGAATCCCACTTTTTAAAGCTTTTTATCTTTATCTTTTCTATTTTATTGTGTGTTCTTGGGTTGAGAGGGCTCCATTTGGATTCATTCTAATAAGACAGGCAAAGATTACTTGTGCTGCCATTGATAGCTCCATGTGCAGAGAAAAAGGATCTCCAGAGCAAAATGTCATTTCTCATTATATCAATTATAATTCTGAATGCCAAAACCGGGAGGGAATGTGAATTTCAGTTTGCATTTTATGTAAGATGATGTTTTTTTATTTCATGTATTTGAATTTGGTTGACAATTCAATTGGATATTCAATTTTAAGGTCACAATTCGATTAGATTTTTGATTTAAACTTTTTTTTTAGCACTGAGCACCATTGTTGGAATATTGAGTCTTGATTCCATTAACAGATCGATTGATGAATATCAACAGATCTCCTGTTTTATGCCGTGAAATCTTTCATCAACATTTTCAAATTCTTCTGTGATATAACTTGCTATTTGCATGCATGCATATTAATATCAATATGTTTTAGTGTGTCTCCTGTAGTGCTTGCTGATGCAAATCTTAAATTACTAAAAGTGACACACTGTGTAATTGAATCTCTTGAACTTTAATTGTGAAAAGCATCAATGAGATCTAAACTGACAGAAATGATTCATTCTGAAGTGTCTGAGTAGAGACTCCAGCAGGGAGAAGACCCAAGGGGACAATACAAAACAGAGAAAGGACAAAAATAAAAGGGCAGCCAGGCTGGGATGTGAAAAATAATTTACATTTACAGATATGGCAGGAAGGGGAGTGTTTGAGATGAGATGGTGTCAACTTATTATCTCCATCATTTCTAGGCTATTGGCTGAAAACTCCATGTTGGCTGAACCCATTGAGCTCCCAAACATGAAGAGACATTCAGAGGGGACATTTTCCAACGACTACAGTAAATATCTGGAGACGAGAAGAGCACAAGACTTTGTCCAGTGGCTAAAGAACTCAAAAAGGAACGGGTGAGTGTGTCCTTGAATTATATCTGTTACATACAGACTTTAATTGCAGATTGCTTCTGGTTATAAATCAGGAAACACAGTTACTCAGTTCTTGTGTGTCTGGACAGGAGCTTATTCAGACGTCATGCAGACGGCACCTTCACCAGTGACGTGAGCTCCTACCTGCAGGACCAGGCAGCCAAGGAGTTCGTGACCTGGCTGAAGAGCGGCCGAGGAAGAAGAGAGTGAAGTCACCCAGCAGCTCTCTTTATAATGCAACAATTCACACTGACTCTGTGCTGTTATATGTTTCACAATATGTACTAGACTTTTTCTTGGTCATGCTATTAAATTCCCCCTCAAAAGAAGCTCTGTCGGCCTTCAGTGGTTGAAGGAAATGTTGTCACAATGCAAAAAAAGTGACACCATGATTGATTTTATTTTCATATTCGGGCGTTTCTCATCTTCTTTCTCACTTAAATTTGTAAGATTATGTTACAATCATGTTATTAATCTGAAGTGCACCCTTAATGATTACATCTGTAGATAGTCTCGATGCCTTTTACTATTATTCAGATAAAAGTCATATTTAGTTTTCAATAAAGAAATGTGTACAATCTACGAGTTCCCTGTTTGAAAAATTGGTTTGCAGAGATTACTCCTGGCAGGGATTTACACTTCAGTGGGTACATCTACATTTATAAACCTACATCTCAGACATACATGAGGATCACTTTTTAATAGCAGGATCGATAATGTCCATCAAGAGTAGAATTTGAAAACTTAAATCAAAATTAGTTTTAAAGAGAACATTTTCTGTAGAGTCGATTGGTGGGAATATAAAAGCTGTTGAGCATCTTTATCCAGTATTCTTATGTTTATAGAGATAAAACAAAAATCCAATAAGCATGTCCCTCCCCTGAGACAAATGTCCTGTGGGATTTCTACCAGGTAACAGGATGATGTGTGTCACCTGTCAGCTGTTCACTGGAGAACGATCACGCAGTGGCGCTCTGACAGCACACCGAGGAGGGTTTTGCTAAATGAAAGGACAGAAATCACGTCAATCAGCTCAGACTCGTTGGGTCGACACTCTTGAGTTGCTGCTGGCGCTGAGACAAAATAGGAATTCACATGAGCCAGCAGCTTGACATGCTTTGGGATGTGCCACCTCTCTCAGCTGTCATCCTCAGCACATCAAACCATCTGTTGATTTACAGAACCTCTGCTCACTTCAGAGCCAAGTCTCTGAGGGTTGGACATTCGGGTTAGCGGCAATGATACTGGATGTTTCTATTATGTCATACAGGTATGACGTCAATGTAGTTTGATCGAGCATGTGCACCTACGTGATTATTTGAGGGTTTGTCTGAAATGTGACACGGTAAAAGGTTTTGTGGTTACTGATTGAGCAATGTCAAACATCTTTCTGATAAGGGTTTAAAAGATAAATAAATCATGTATGAGCATCAGGATGTATCATAAGTTCCTGTTACTCAACTTGAAGCAATAATAAAGTCACTATAGGCTTATGTGATTACTTCATAATTTGATATTAATTATTATGGATTATAAATTACAGAATAACAAGTCTGTTACTTCATAACATGATCATGGTAATAGTATGTCCAAAAATGTAATAAAAAATGCCAAAGTATGATAGTATGTCGAAAAAAGTTCAAAAATAAAAAATAAAAAAGAGTCACAGTGAAGTTGGTCCAAAAATAAAAAAGAGCACTTTGCTCATTGTAAAGTAGTAAAGTAGTAGCATAGTATGTAAAAAAAAAAACATTCAAAAAAATACCCCATCATAAATATTATTACAGTCAGTCGAAAAAATGAATTGTATGTCGAAAAAAGTAAAAAAAGAAAATTAAAGAAACCGTAAATGTTGATCATTGTAACAATGGTGATTATGTCAGGAAAAAAAAATTTGTCCAAAAAGAAAATTTAAATTGTGATAACGCCATAGTATAGTGTGTCGAAAATAGTAAAAAACAAAACAAAAACAAAAACACAGTCATAGTGCCGTTTGTCCGTTATGTCCAAAATGATTTTTAACAAAAACACCATAATAAGTATGTACAACAACGGAAGGAAAAACACCATAGCATAGTATGTCGAAAAAAAGTAAAAACAAAAAAAAAAAACAGTCAAAATGAAGTTTGCCCAAAAAAGCAGTAAAACAAGGCAATCAGATGGCAGACTTCAACCCACAGCACCCTCTGTTGGCCAGAGGATGTACATGCAGTGGACACACAGACAGACAGACACAGCCGCCCAAAACAATACTTCACTCCCACTCCCTGGTGTGAAGTAATAACGTCTGTTACAATGACAAGACATTCAGTAGAGTTCTCATAGAAATTTATTAAGATAAAATACCATGGACAAGATATGCATAATAAAACTTTCTTCAGCATTTTGAAAAATAAGCCCATCCCTAGTTATTTTCTATTTCAGCTTCATTGTAATCCTCAGATGTGTAACTGAACTGGCTTAATGCCTTTATCATAAAGCTTTAAATTCATGAATCACTAAACCTTTTAACAAACATTAAAACGATAATATACATTAACATTTATGATATAAGCCATAAGCCATACACTGACACCAGGAGGCAAAATACTGCAAGTCTCAGTTAAAATACAAAGTATTCAGTAGCAAACATATTCATTTTATTCCACAAAATAAGCATAGATAAATTATTTCTCATATAAAGAGAATTGACATTCTGGCAGAAAGTGCTATTGCATTTGGTTTTTAAGAGTGTATTGCCCATCATTAAATAAAATAAAGGATGCATTCCCATCAGACAAAATTATTACATGGGATTAAAATGGTCCCATCCCATAAACGGACATCAGAAATGTGTGTTTTGCATGCTTTTCATGTTTCAGGAATTTGTACACATGTATATATGGCTTTCCAGAAAGTTCTTACATAAGTATGGTTGAAGGAAAAGACCTTAGACTTTTATAATACTTACTAGATTAAATTCAACATCATATTCAATGTCTACAGAGAAAGAATAACCAGGAATCGGTATATAAATAGATAAAGAATATAAGGATATGTTGATGTGATGACAATTCAAAATACAAAGTATATAACAAAATAAATACAAATTGGTTCAATAACAAAAACTTGCAAACAGTCTGTTAGCAAGACAAACCTTTGACATATTTGTAGTGAAGATTCGGTGTAGCAATACAGTATCTAGATCAACATAAACAACACGGCAGAATAGTAGGTTTCATTGGTTCATGAAGAGGCAGAATATTTGTAACACATCAGATAACACTTATTCACTTACAGGACGACAGAGATTTACAAGACTCAACATGAAGTACTGGTTAACTGCAGCATATAATACAGATTTGTTTATGGGCACACAGAAGGGACAGTAACAAAGACTCACAGCACTGTCCTCCGTCTCCTTCATCATACGGCTCTCATCATGGACACCAGCGCTGTGAGACACTGTGAGAAACAGGGAAGAAAAATGTACGATTGGTAGAAACTAAGCACATACTGTGGTGGGAAAAGTATTAAGATTATTTACTCAAGTTAAAATAGTTACATAAGAGTGTAAAAATACTCTATTACAAGTAAAACTCCCATATTCAAATTGTAGCAAATGGCAAAATGTACTTAAGTAACAGAAATGAAATATGGTATTATGCAGAATGGCCACTTTAGAAATTTCATACTGAATATATCTTTAAAAAAAGATAAAATGATCATATGTTATGAATGAAAATTCTAAATCTGAAAAGCACTAACTACAGCTGTTTGAGGGGGTGCTAACTGTTTCCCTCTGTTTACATTCTTTGTGCTAAGCTAAGCTAACAGGCTGCTGGCCATAGCTTCATATTTATTGTGCAGATACAGTAATTCTCTATCTGTAACTTAAATAATACCATTCATAATGGTATAAATCCAGTCTCAAATCTTTTGACAAGAAATTGACTGGGTATATTAACCAAAATTTTTCTAAATCTAAAAGTCAAGCTTTTCAATGCAATAAATACACACGAATATTAATAATGTCATGGCAGCCAACCTTTGTAGATACTGTAGTACTATTTCATTACTGAAATGTTTACTTGAGCTTATCTGTGCCCAAAAAAGATATATTTTTTAAATGTATGTAGTAAAAGCCGTCAGTATTTGTCAAAATACTGTTTTTTCATCAATACAAAAAATCTTACCATAATGCTTTGAGGTCTTGATTCCGTCAGATGTTTCAGCCATTGGCAACCCAGGTATTTCCGAATGAACCCTTTGACATCTCATCAGTGATGTTGATGATGGGTATTCCTCTGTGAAATGATGTAACATTTTACTTTCCCTGATCTTTATTCAGGAAATGATTCCATGAAATGGCATTTTAGATTAAAAAAAAAAAGTGATTCATGTATTAAACTTTGGAGGTAAAATATGACCTACTTGTACCCTTCTAATGGCACTTGCACAGCTCCCTCATCTTCCGCCAGTATACTCTGCTCCTCCTCCTCCTGACGGGGGAATAAAACACGTCGTAAATGCACCTGAACATTTATCAAATAACATGTGATGAAATCGTACGTGATTATTTGTTAATGACAGCAACCTCTTCAGCGTCCTCCAGCTTCTTCTTCTTGCTCTCTGGCATGAGGTCATCCAGCCAGCTCAGCTCTCTCTTGGTGAAGAAGCAGTCCATTAGCTTCCTGATAAACACCAGGGCCAACACCTGCACAGGTAACACACACAAACCTCTGAGTCCACAATAATCCTGTGTCCTAATAAAGGTGTTCGCTGCGTTGTGGGGGTAGAAAGATTTATGTTAATAGGAGGCAGACAGAAGAAGCAGCAGCAAGTACACAATGCTGAGAAGTGGAAGGATGAATCAGTTTAAATGTGTGGTCATGGATGTATTAGAAAAAGGTGTAAAAAACGCTTTATTTTTGATGAAATTTGCAACAAAATCACAGTATCATATTACCTGTATGTTCCATATGTTATTTGGGAGAATAAATTAAAATAAATGACATCGTCTACCTGGAGATGAAAGGTATCCAGCTGATGCAGACACATACAGTCCTCCCACACCTAACCCTGTTAACACTTGAGGTGTGTGGTGAAAGATGCTATAATTGGATTCTTTACGCACCATCATGGGAAAGACAATGGCAGCCTTGGAGGTCTTGATGACCCAGAGCAAAATCAAACAGGTGAGCTGGATGATGGTGAAGAGGTGCACCTTCCTCAGGGGCACATGCCGCAGATAGATGAAGTCTGGCTGGTGCTTGGCTGGCATGCCGAACAGTGTGAGGCGGTCAAAGAACTGGAGAGGATCAATGAGACATCATTCTCAAACCTGCAATGACTGATTGTCTTTGGCCACTGAGGCAGTTGAAATGAGCTGCAAACACAAAACTGTTATGCTTTTTCATTTTAAAAGGCACAATGAGTAGGATTTCCCCTCATGAGGAACTCATTCTTAAATTACTCCCTCTCAATACTATGCTGAACAGAGTCTGTCTGCTGTTACAGCAGGTACAGCTGGTTTTCAGAGCTTTCTTCACTGAAAACAGCTGCCTGCTGCAGCCAAAGACGACTGAAACTGAGCAGTGAGAGTGAACCAACACGGAGCAGCAGACCGAACAGCTACACCACGAGCTGCAGATTCAGGTGATAATTCCCTGTAGGCTCATCACTGCTAGCAACCACTTTAACATTGTGAGATTGTTTTCACTGTATTATTTGATACATGTTACTATAAAAAAATGAGATGACGTGTTATTTAGAGACACTTCTCTATCTTCATGATGCAGCATTTGATAAGGGTTATAAAAACCGATGCACATGTGATGTAAAAGGTTCCTAAATGTGACAAACACAGACAATAATCTTCCAGCTCTGCAGCTTTAAAGCATCTATAAGGCAATCGTTTGGGTAAACTTTTTAAACAGAGAAGCTTTGGGGATACACCACCACCCAGCATTAAACAGCAAACAGGCTTAAAGCTTCTCTGTTCCTACTGGATGTGTAACACTGGATCTCCTGAAAAGAATAGTGCAATAAAGATTTTTTTCTTTTCTTTTTTCACAAAAAAGTATTTGCCTTAAAAATTCGTAAAGTTTTCTAAACCAATAATAGAAAGTACTTCAAAGTGAAGAACATAAGAAGTAAACGGAGCAATTAAATAACAGCCAGGTGCTCTGTAAATGCTGGGAACACACTAGAGGCCAATTAACACTTTTTATCTGGGCAGCCAGACAATATGGAGGCGATCCCCGATCATGGCTCGGTGAGAATTAACTGTCTGCACAGATTATCAAGTAAAAGCTTCTACAAATTAAAATTTAACCACACTGGCCAACAGTGTGTGTAATCTCAACATGCAGATAATCCCCCCAAAATCACATTTTGACCAAAACTGTGCAATGGCCTAAAGTGTGATAATCACATTTTCACTCTGGAAGTGTAGAAATCTGGTGTGAGCATTAAGACAAAAAAAAAAGAGCTGTTAATGTGTGTGATCTTATTAACTTTCCACATCAGAATCACATTAAATCGTGTGTCACATAAGTGTAACATCCTTTCTTCATTCATTCTATTATGCGAGTGAAAAATAAACAAAGACGATGAAATTCAAATCGTTTTACCTGAATGCCTCTGAGAGAAGATGCTCCCATGTAGAGGAATACTCCATACAACACGGGCATAGGAATGAACTGCGGAATAATAAAAGTGTTGGAGCGTGCCAGTAACACGTGGATAAAATGCACAAATAATAAATAAAAAGACCGTTTCTGACCTTCAGCACAGACGTCATGAAGACGGAGCAGCCCATGAGAACGAAGATCATGAGGCCGGTGAAGCGTTGCTCTCTGATGCCGAGGAACTTGGGCTGCTCCCCGGGAGCCGAGCACTCCGACTCCAGCTTCAGGCTGTTGACGTGGGTGATGGAGAGGACGGTGGCTGCTACGAACCAGGGCAAGCCCATCAGAGAGCACACACCGAGCATCACCCCCACCATGAACAGATCCAGATGGTACCCACAGCCTTTCTGGAAACAAAGTAAATACATTTTAAAGCACTTTTTAAACATGCTGAATTCAAATGAGCACAAGTAATCTTACTCATGCAGTCTGCACACAGGGTTCAACGCTGGGACGGGAAAGTACCTTGAGCTTGTGTTCCTTCCTGTTGATGATGACAGCTGTGATCTGCTGGTCCATAAAGATTAGGATCGTACAAAGCAGAGCTGGGACCACTGTGATAACAGCGGTCCACCAGGGGTTAGGCCCCAGTGGGTTGACGAACCAACCTCGATCATCTCTGGTTGGCTAATAAAAAAGGAAAATGGTGAGACATAATTAATGGCTTCTTGGCAAACAAACGTGCTACTTGTTAATTTGATGATAAAATCTTCTTTTATGGACTAGCTCACCTTAAACACACTGGGAACCTTCAGTTTTGGAGAGGGGATCCCTAAGGCATAGTCAATTAAGACCATGGTAAAGATGGCGAAGAAAACAGCAAAGTCACTGATGATGGATCTCACCTGATAGAGAGGAACATGCGTAAAAATGACTTGACTTAATCCTTAATTAAGCCACTTTTACCCAGTGTAAATGCAAACAAAAGTCTCACAGGAAAACACAATTTCTGCTATAATTATCTAAGGAACATTTCAGGGATTTGAACATTCCTTCCAACCTGCTCTATCAGGACCACCGTAGCTTCTTGCTCTCTGGCATCAGAAAAAAAATCCATCTCTTGCCTCCAGCTCATCCAAAACTCCTGTGCCAGGATTTCTACTCAGGCCAGGAAACATGACCACATTTCACTGCTCCCAGCCTCCTCCCACTGGCTACCTGTTGCCCTTAGAAATTATTTTCAGACATTATTGATTCCTTACAAAACCCTAAGAGGCTTCATCCCCAGTTATTTATGAAACCCTTTTTGCCCTATATCCCTTCCTGCCCCCTGAGATCCTCTGGTGTGCTGTTCTTGTTGTTTCAAGGTTTAGATTCACACATAGAAAAACTTGAATGTTAAGATCAGAAGTGTACGACTTCTGAAAGCTCAAACATCCAAAAACCCCAGAGTGATTTTTGATTCTGGCCCGACATTTCTGCCTTATATCAGTTTATTTATTATTTTATTTGCTTGTTGTGGGACCTTGCTGGATTGGGATACATCACTTAAAATAAAAGTTGGTTGATTGATTCATACATAAAGGTGATAGAGCCTAGAATTGCTTTTCAGTGATTTTAATCATGTTTTATGGTGTTTAGTATTTGGCTTTTAGTTCATCCCATTATCTTTATGTTTTAAATGTGTTCTGTTGTTATTGTTAAACACTTTGTAGCTGTGTTTTGAAAGGTGCTATATAACCTGGGTTTATTCATATGTATTATTGTCCTCCTCCTGTTATGCAGTACCTACATATAACCACTAGAGTGTACCACTGCACCATGCTTCTCTGCAGCGGCTTTGTCTTCATGCTTTAATCATAATGAGCTTAATGTAATGATAATGTGTAAAGAATAGTACCTTGGTGGGAAAGTAATTGCTGAACTTGAACTCCTTGAGGAAGGCGGACATGAAGACAGTGGAGAAGAAAAGGATGACACACCAGAAGAGGACATCGGGGACATAGGGTCCATGAGGGCCGCAGGCACTGCCGACGAACTCCCCGCGCTTCTCAATACAGTCCTGCAACGGCAGAGAGTTATCATATGATTAGCAATACACAACAATCAGCCCACTCTAGGTTTCCACAAATACGGTTTATGAGCGTCCACAAAAAACTTAACTGAGTACAAAAAATGTGCTTTTATAGTGATTTGCAATGAGTAATCCAATATAATCCAGCCCACATGCCCTTAATCTCCTGCTCAGCTGGAAGGGCATGCCTCTTTAAGGTGGAAAACCTAAATGCACAGTATTCTTTTCTTTTGTGCAAGTCAATAATTCCTGAGCTTAATGACCTCTGATTTTTATTCTTTTTAATAAAAATTTAAAAAAAAATTTTTTTAGCCAAGTTGGCGTGGTTTGTACCTTTGCCTCCAGTGCTTCCCAGTAGATTTCTGAGGCAGTGACGTTGGTGATCTCCCAATACTTCAGGGTGGCATTGTTGGGGTCAGAAGGCTCAACGCATGAACATCTGTGGAGGCACATGAACATCTGGGTGACTGAGTAATCCCTCATCTGTCAGGGATTTACAGTACCTCCAAGAATTCTACTCTATTCTAGTAATTACACTTTTTTTCACGACTTTGAACAGGACGACGTGCGAGAAAAAAGTGTCCACATACGAGTACATGGTGAGTTTGTCCAGGTTGTTGTTCTTGTTGAAGGGGAAGTGAACTCCCAGGTGGATGAGTTTCTCCAAGGCCTCGTAGATGAAGATGATGCAGATGAGTGAGGCGAAGGCTTCTTCTGTAAAACGTGTGATGTAACAAACGAGGGAACTGGCATCTGTAGCCACCAGCACGATACAGAGGAAAGCCGTCCACAGACCGATGCAGGCTCTCAGTGACAGATAGGACAAGCCGTACTCCCTGTGTGGAGATCACAAGGGAACAATCACTGTGGGACGGATTTGAAATTAATACATTGATTATTTATTCTCTGAAAGTTGATGGATTGGAGGAAGTCACTATTACAATGATGTTAAATGGTCTTTTTCCATACAATCAGAACATTTCAAGGGATCGTTTAAATGTTTTGAATTAGGGTTGTATGAGGTTCACCACTGACTGTGTGGGATTTTCAGTGTATGCTATCTTTAGAAAATTTTCACTGCTTTACCTTCCCGTCAGACAGGCGTTACCACTGGGCAACTAAAGATGTTATATCTATCTACAAAAACAGTCATTTTATCTCGCAGCACATGGCAGTTGCTTGCTGGTCTACAGCTGCCTTGATCAGTTAGTTTATTTGTGTTAATGTGTGACTCTGGTGAATCCAAATTAACACTTTAAAACACCAGAGTCACACAATAATACAAACAAACTAACTGATCAAGGCAGTGGTAGACCAGCAACCAGATACTTGTGTTCTGTGAGGTAAAATGACTTTTGAGGATTTAAAGACCGCATAGGTGGATATATCAGCTTCAGGTCAGAAGGAGCCACCTGATGGCAAGGTAAAGCAGTGACAAAATTTGCTGATATTTATTTTTTTTAAGCGGGCTTTTTTTCTGAGGTTGCTAAAATACATTTGCGCTGCAGCGCTACATTGCTAAGCTTCTGTTCCTGTAGCTCCCGCCTGCCTCTCTAAACTGGGTGTGTGCCAACTGCCAGTGATACACAGACTGTAGATGAGTACCTCATACAGCCCACTTAAAAAATAATCCAAACAATCCCGTTATTGATCTATAAGTAGACTGGATGTTTGAGAGATGTTTCATTCATGTCCACAGAAAAACAAGCCGTTAACATTTCCAATTTATAGATTTAATTAATAGTAGAATTTCATGAGAAAAAAAAACGTACTTGCAGAATTTGAACAATATCTTTTCAAAGACAAGCACCGGCCCCGTGCTGCCCAGGATGGTGAGGGGCTGTCCTGCAAACAGCGAGTAGGCTATTCCAGTCAGCGAGGCTCCGAACAACGACTCAATTGCACTCTGGGGAACGAGAAATGACAGAGAGACAACTGATGGATACTTGTCTTAAAAATCTTTACCATACTGAAGTACAACTGTTGTCTGCTTTAATGTGCTGAAAGGCTAGTACAGTGCACAGCAGTGTACAGCTGGTCTTGGCAGAACACTGTGAACATTTAGAGGAAAGGGCATGTGATTTACTATGCGTCCTTCTGTTGCCTCGCCCAGTAGTCCTCCGAAGGTGATGACAGGGGACATGCAGGCACAGTAGAGGAAAAGGAAAGAGGCCACACACTGTAAGCTGAACGCATCAGTGTAGTCAGACAGGTAGTGTGGAGCCTTGCGCTTGATGTCGAGAAAGAGACCACCAAACCACCTGGAGATGTGAAAAGAAAATGTGTTGTCATTTGTTCAATTGTGTAATTTTAAAAAGCATAACAGACTCTTTTAACCCATAAAATAAATTAAATGTCATTTTTTTGGCTCAAATATTTCAACTCCTGAGTGTGTCTCAGTGTGACCGGCCCTACGATAGAAGAGTCAGGCTGCAAATAGGCATCTCCAGGCAGGATGTTTCTATGGAAACCACGTTATGACTACAGAGCAAGTTTACCTCGAAATAGCCGATCAGCATTACGGTGTACATTTTGTAAAAAAAAAAAAATTAAAAAAAAGAAGCTATATCAGTTAACTGGCTTGTTTTGAGAAAAGCCAGTTTACACTTCAGATAGCATATAAAACTGAAAGACTAGTGACACATTAACCTTACAATTTTATTTAAACATTGTAATTTATTTACAGAATTTTTCCATTTGTCCTGTTTTTTATAACCTTATTCCAAATCACTTTTTGTATTTAATGGCCGGCTTAAATGCAGTAACTATGTAACAAACGGTAACAAAATGATTGTGTGAAGCTGGAGGCTGAGTAGTCCGATGTAAATAGGTTCTCTGCAGTAGTGAGTGGTGAGTGGGCTGCATGCTGTTCTGCCATGCATAGCTATGCATAGACGGTTTAGTACGAGGCATGTATTTATTCAACATATTTCTTGAATAAAAGGCTGTCCTTCACTTCAAACAGAAACACCGCCTGTTTTTTCCCTTTGTCATTCCCCACCTTCCAGTGCGCTGCAGCTCTGGGCCCCCATGGCCGCCTTCCTCCTCTTCCTCCTCGCCCTCTACTAATCCATTTGGTAAAATGTTACTTTTCTTCCTCTTCTCCTGTTTAACAATCAATCCACAGCAAGTTAGATTATTTTTTAAGTACTAAATCTTCAAGCTGGGGTGGGTTAAAAAATTTCAGAAAACAAAGGCAACCAGCTGAGATAATACCTACTAACCTGAGAAGGTACGTTTTTTGGTGGCTCTATCCTTATAGATGGGTCCCACTCTCCTGGAGGCAGGACTGTCACCTGATCAAGGAATTCATCAATCCCAGCGATCAGATCGTTGCGGTCTTTAGCTTTATAGGCAACATCATGAAAAACCTGGAGATAAATAAATAATACAGAGAAACAGAGACGGCTGATTAAGGCTGCACTTTTAACTCAAACCATGACTGATGTACGGTGGACACATGCTGCACAACACTATATTAGCATCCTTCAAGATACATGCAAATACTTATAATATTTGTACTCGTCCCTGAGTTTAACCCCATACAAGCCTGCAGAACATACCATACAAAGCTAGGACCTGCTCACTACAACACAACAGTGTTCATCACTAACTCACAATACTCCAGTGAAATATCCAGTCTCATCAAATCTGCTCATTCCAAAGAGTGTATAAAAAAGTTTGGACTTTGTCAAAGCCCATCTTTTCCTCCTCAGTGATGATGGATGGCAGCCTAAATCCCAGACAAAAAGGAGGACATGAGGGCTGACTAATCGCCAAAAGCATGTCATAAAAGCTCTGAGCTGTGTTTCATGCTGAGAAATGTTCCATCACTTCAGGAATTTGTTGAGTTCTGCTGGACTGTGAATTTATGCAATGTGCCTGCAGAAAATCTGAGTATGACATCTGGTTGACATTCAAAACAATCCACACTCAAAACATTAATGAATAAATAAAAACGCTGCAGGATGCTTCCATGGTAATGAAGTGAATTCTTACCTCGTCTGTCATAAGTGTTGCAATGGACCTTCCAATCTCATGATACTGAGGCCCTCTGCCCAGGGGCCCTAAGAGAATAAACAGGAACCTGAAGGCCAAAACAGATTTTTTTTTTAATGCACTGTCAAATCAAATCTCAAGCTGAACTAACTTGGATGCATTTACTAAATGTCAGACAGGGTTATGCTGGGCAAATAAGAGATTTTTATAGCTTATTGAGCTGCTTTAGTTGAATAAGCCTGCCGTAACCTTGTGGCGATGGGGACTTCAGCCAGCCCATTGAGCATGACTGCCGGGGAGAGGCGGACAAACGCCGCCACAGGCTTAGTCAGAAACTCCAGCTCTCCCACTAACACGTTACACGCCTCGGCCCCTTGTGGGATCTTCTTCATAAAATGCAGGTCTATCTGAAAGAGGACACAAAGAATAGTATGTAGAATAGAAAAAAAGGGAAAAGGCTTTCTGGTTAGCTTATCATCTAAGCTGCTTTGACTGAGAGCATGCTTTGAGAAGGTGAAAAAGATCATTCATGTTCTATAAATAATCACCGTTTAAGTTTATCCCCACATTAATCCCCAAATGAAATGGCTTGAGGATGTTAAAAATGATAATTCATGATCGAAAGGGCATTCTATAAATAAGCATTGTTTAAGTTTATCCTCACATTAATCTGGAAATTAAATGGTTTGGATGGATTCTGCCGTCTGAGTACAGTTCAGCTGTCCAGGCTTTGTGTGTCATGTGATTAAGTCACAGATGTGTTGCAATAAAATATTACAAAAGATTACTGAAATGTAGATGTTAGTTTGACCTGTTGCATAATAATTCATAAGGATGGGGTATATGATGGCTAAATGCATAAAAAGGCCGACCCTGACTGTGAAGCCAACAGTACAGTAGTTATATCTGCCTACACTGTTTAATAGAGTGGAAATGCATTTTACAGATTGTACATTGTACAATTTGGAATATAAAAGGTGTTGATTTTTCAGCGATAATTATGTGGAGTTGACAAGTGTTGACTGAAGTGTTGTTTGTGCCTTCACAGAGTTCATGTGGCTCTATGGCGGCTGTTCAGAACCATCCAGAAGTATGTCTGTGATGTCTTAATGGGTCATGACTTCCATAAACACTGTAATAGTGCAGATTTTAACGTCTCACAGTTAATACTGAGGGTTTTGCTGTGCGCATCAAGTACACAATAATATGCAGAACAATGCAGCTGCTGCACAGGGGGGGGTTTCATTACAACCAAGAGTAAAAGGTGCAGTGTGGATTATTAGGTACTAAAAATACTCTCCTAGAGCAGAACACATTTCATTAATACACAAGTAAAGAGGACAAAGCACATCACACAGTTATTTACTATACTGACCTCGACAAAAGGCTAAACTCCTATACATTATACAAAGGTTACAACACAGATTTTATCTTTATCTTCGCTGTGTGTGGTTGTAATACTCAACATGGTTATAATCCTAATCCTTTACTCGATGACCTTTCCATTAAAAAAAAACAACAATGACTTCCTGTTCGTTGTTCAAAACACACAATTAACAGTCTGCTCATATTCATCAAACATGACAGGTTTTAGTCAAAATTACATGTTATATACTATACATAAAACTATACAGTATCCATAATATTATACTCTGGCTTAAATAAGTGTTGTCAGTCTTTTGCAGTCAGAGTTAATCCTTTAGATAAATAAAAGTATCCACACAAATAAAGATACTTAATTATAAGAAAATTGCAGCAATTCTGTGTTTAATACAGTCTAATTTTTTTTTTTAGGTTTTACACATCCCAAATCTTTTGTAATCTCTGTGCAGGATGTTTGTGAAACATTAACACTGTTTTATGTGAAATAAAACAGTGTGTGTACTGTACCTTGCTGAAGTCCACAGAGCTGTTCTCTCTGCTGACGTCCCCTTTCCCATCTGGACCTGCTAACTGAGACTGGGAGGCCGATATCTGACCTGGATAATGAAGAAAGGAGAATTATGAAACAATTCCAAAAATGTCTGAACATTTCAGCAACTGATGATTTCACTTTATATTATGAGGCTGATCAGGTGTACAGAATAACAGGGTTGAGGATTACACACACACAGAGATCAGAGAAATGTTATCAGTAGTACTGAGAATAAAAGTATAAAGATTTTCATCCCTGTTGTTGTCTCAAAAAAACAAAAAACGCAGGCTCATGTTAACACGATTACTGCCAAGCTGCCTGATAGGTCTGGCCTAATTTCTGTATTCATTAAACAGCAGGGTCAAAATTAAGACTAATTATTGTGTTTAATGCGCTCACAAAGCACGGCGTGGAGCTTATCAGAGATTGCTGCTTTGAAATAAGCTTGAAAATGCCACACAACAGTGAAATTAAATTACTCACGATGTGCCACCAAGATGTCCAAACTAAAAAATGATTTAACAAACAGTTTGGTGTGTTCTGGGTTAACTAATTTTGTCATGTGTAATTCTGGCAAACCTGGAGCTTATAAAATGTAGTTGGCAATGATAAAGGCAAGTAATTCTTCCAATTACACGCCGGCCCTGAGCTAAATTTAGCCCGCAATTTCACCAAATAGTTCTTGTGCTGTGAAGATCAGCGGCAAACACATTTGCATATTTAAAGAACGTACTTTTGCACATTGTTTTTAATCTCCTTTTTACCTCAACCACTTAATGCTAACAAAACAACAACTATTTTGAGCTGCCAGTATCCATATGAATCATACGAATATTCCCCTTTACAATATGTTTTTTTAAGTGTAAGCTGGTAAAGGAGCAAGGGCTTACTGTATATAACAGCACCTGTTGACTTCAGGCAGGTGGGTGGGCAGATGGTGGGTGGTGGGTAGAATCAGGAATGATGAGACGATGGAACATACGCAAGTGAAGACCATATGCATATAAGACACATATACATATTGCACATTTACAAATTATCTACACTTACACACTTCTGACCACGTTCATTACTGGATCCAGTAAAACAGTGTTTTTTTACTTCTTAAATGTGTTTAGGATTTACAGAGATTGGCAGAAATTGAATTAGATATGCATAATTCTGTTTACATTAGTGTATAATCATCTGAAACTACCAATAGTTATGGTTAGAATGAGCCCTTAACATATATCCAGTAGCCCGAAACTAACAAACCTAACACTGGCTGTTGAGAGGGCCTCTTTGTATTTTTAACCACAGCCTGTATAAAAAGATGGATGACATGACAGCACCCCAAAAGTGAAGCCAAAACACTGTGATTGCCCCTAGTGGCTGGCTGCAGCACAGGTCACAAAGCCCACTCCCTCTATGTAAACAGATCATTTTGGGTACTTCTTGTTATGCAAATGTATATTAATTTTGCTGATAACTTTCGTTTTAGTTATTTGATGCTATAAAAAAGGGGCTGGGACATCATGATTGATGGCTGTGATTGACTAGCGCAGACTCTGGCTCCAAATGAAATAACCCGGATATTTTGGCTTCAATTTCCTACAGTGGGAGGAAGTCGAGACGCGTGGTCCATCTTTATATATTCAGTCTAAGGTTTTATTGAAGGCCAGCGTAGGTTCTCCTACACGTTTGGAAAGAGAGAGGTGAGGAAAGGGAGTTCAACTAGTGGCTTTCTTTTCACTAGATGCCATTAAATCCTTCACACTTGTGGGATATAACCCGGCTCTTCCATCTCTGATGTTTGCTGTATATTGCTCTGGTTTTCTCACCATTCTTGTCCAGGTGGAGCTCTGATGTCCGTCGACCCATGTCAGCAATGGAGCGTACGATCGGCAGGCGGTTAGCCAGCTTCTTCTGGTTCTGGTGATGGTGCTGCTTCAGCAGCGTTTCACGCACTCTCTGTCTGAGCTCATCTCCCAGTGGGGAGTACAACTCCTGGTGGTCCAAGACCATGTCTAAAGGAGACACACACCAGTTATTCAGTTTCATGGTTCATTGTTCTAGCCGAGTGTGACTTTAATTTAGTTACCTGAAACCTCTTCGATGGTATTAGCCCTCATGTCGAGCAGCACGGTACTGTTGATGATGCAGCTTCGCAGCTCAAACAGGCTGTGCAAAGACAGAGTGGCTACATAGGGCTTACTCCATCGCTCTCCTCCGTCCTCCACATCCTCCTCAAACTTCAGCCACCTGTAACAGGAGTTTGAGTAGCAGTCAGAAGAGAGGCCAGCAGACGGCAAACTGGCCGGCCATCTGTTCTAGTTGCAATAACATCACTCCCTCTCTCCTCACATTTTGCTCATTTACTCCCCTTCCTTATTGCCTCTCACCGGGGTATCACTGGGCATAAAAGATGTTTTATTTAGCATTTTGACAGTAGACCATAACTCATATTTAATAATAAATTCAACATCTTGATTGAGATTGACTGTTATCAAAGAAAGAGAGCACTACAAGTTAATTCCCTGAGCAATTACAACAATGAACTGTGATTACTTAATGTAATGGCAACACAAACATTAGACACACAGCTATATTTCTCATCAGCATGAGTGGGATTGTGATCATGGCCGGTCCATTCAATCAGAGCTTACACTAATGACATATGACATGGGAGTCGAACGGTACCTGGCACTCTCCCTCCACTCCGCATCCTCTCCATCCCTCACACAGATTTCATCCATCTCTGTGAAAAGGTCGTGAGGAATGTGCTCCTCATCGTCATCCTCAGTGCCCAGCAGGAACTGCACTCTCTGAGAGGGAGTGTCTGGGAGCACAAGAAAAATGTCGGTGGTTCACACTGAAATGGTTTTACTAACCCCGTGTCTGGACTGCAAATTTCACATAGGTATTTTCTTTTTTATGCCACACAGAAGCAAATTACTATATCTTTTACATCTTGTCTGCAAATTTTAAGGCTTCAAGCAGAAAAAGGAGCAGCCAAAGTTTCTGTGCATCGTGTGGCAGTAAGAGTACAGTGTAGGCCACAGTTTGCCCATGAATAAACAACAACAATAAACAATCTTGGTTCCTTGCTGCTGAGCAAAAGTTAAAAGAGAGTTTGTGGGATTACAAACCAAAATAAACAGTTATTTTATTGTCGAACAAAAAGCATAAATCAATGCTCCTGGTCACTTGTATGCAAACATAAAACAGCTGCATGAATTACAACAAAAGCATAACTGTGTGAGTGAATAACACTTGCAGTCTGGACACCGGGTAAATATCTTAATAAATGAGCATGAACAAAGGTAGAAATACTTTTTCCCTATCTTATAATGCATGCATGTCCATGATTGTAGCTCGTACCATAAACAGGAGACTCTCTACCCTCCACCAAGGTGGGGGCCCGGTCCCTGATCCTTTTCCTGTGTTTGTTTCCATGGTGATGGTGCCTGCGATGGCTGCGGTGCCTGGTGCTGCCCAAGGGGACGTGGACCCCGATGTAGAGAGTCCTATGGCCTGGGGACATATCCCACAGTGGTTAGAGAGCTGCAGTGTGCCTCTGTGTGTGTGTAATCATATAACCATTATGATTTCACTGATCATGCTTAAGCGCTGCTTCTTTGTACTATTCCATTTAGCTTTATATTTATTAAGATGAATTCCTGCCACATCCTGCATCCTGAGTGTTTTTTCTATAATGAAGCGCATTGCTCAAACATGTAATAATATAATGCTTACTGCTGCTATATAATGTACCCTGCCACAGTGAGCAGCAAGCTAGGACCACCTGTTATGTGGCTGTATAATAGAACATAATCAGAAAAAGCTCTCTTCAATAGTCTATACCATAAATAATAATCTTGTCCTCAATTATGTATGAAATTAAATAGGACATCTCATGATCCCTTTCAGGTCCATATAAATAAATATAATGAGTAAAATATCATGTGTTGACTTCATACTTGGTAGATAAAAAACTGAGCATGATTTGTTTTTACCAACAAACAATTAATGCATAAAAAAAGTGTGTGTTTAAATGAGTTCTGAACAAACCAGCTGGGAAAAAAATCAGTTATTTTGGTCAGCAAGGGGAAATAATTTTATCTATGGCTGAAACTCAGGAAAAAGTTATCTGACATACAAACATTCTAACAATTTCTGTGCCATGAAATGACAGTATAGTGAGGTTATAGTATGTATAGTATGGTACAGTTTCTATATATAGTATTGTGGTGGTTGCCATACGTGAACTCCTACTGCATAAAGCGAGAGCATATGGCGACAGTATGCTTACGCCTTTGAGAAGGAAAGTGTTAATACAGTTAAAATGTAATGTTGCAATTATCCAGTAATGAGGCATTGTGTGTGTATCTGCTACTCTTGTTTGTAAATTACTGTGCATATATAGGTAGCCGGTGGCTGTGTGTTGCCAGGTTGTAATTCATACATCCAGTCTTTTTAATGCCTGGCATTACTGTACAGTATGTGTGCCTTGTGCAGGTATGAGACAGTGTGGGTGAGAGAGAAAGAGAATCAGAGAGAGAGAGAGGGAGAGAGAGAGGGAGAGAGTATGTCTGTGTTTGCACTCGTTAGTCAGCCCACTCAGCTCACTGCAATATGACATGAAGATTCAGACAACCACAAACATTGCTCTCCAGAATGATTAGTACAGCTAAGCCAAAATTATGGATATATGCATGACACAAGTCCACACTGCTGCTGTGTTTTGATAAATCTATGGCACTGTCTGTGGAGCTGAAGCAGCAAAAGGATTGTATTTATAACTGCAACTTTTCCGATCAGTTTGTTTCTGATCTATAATATTGTCTAAACTATGAAGCTTTGGGGGGTTGTTATTAGAATCGAGATGCTGCATCATACAGCGTCTTAATATCTCATCCTTTTACTGTGTAATTATGTCAGTAAGGTTGTAAAGTTCACTTAAGTTGAGCATTATCTAATATCCAAAGACAAGTTGTTTCTAAACCTAAAAAGTGATGTGATTAGCACAGTAACTCACACCAGCTGTGTCATACTATACAGGCTACTTGCATTATTTAATAAATGACTGTAGTGCTTTTGATTACCTTAAAGTTAAAGGTAACACACAATCTTTTTTAACAATGTTATACTTACTAGCCTTTAATTTCACTGCAAAGCTAAAACTTAAATGCTTTGTATTGTTTGTTGTGTGTGCAGTTGCAGATGGATGAGGCCGCTGACCTTTTGTTCGCCAAAGTTACTCAATCATACTGTTTGTATCTTGTTTTGATTGTCCATGTTTTTCAGCCATCAGAAAATTGCTGATGCAAAGTCAGCCCACAGTTTCTACCTCCCACTCTGCTCTTGTCTTTTAAACTATGGAAAAGCTGTCAAGAGGAAAGCAGCCGTTTTAAGGACGGAGTGGGCGGACTCAGCTACAGCAGCTTTTCACTGCTTGAAGCTGTTTGCATTCCAGATGCATCCAGTGCAGTCAGGGTACCTTCAAGATCCTCCTGCTTGGTTCCCTGTTGGGACCGCGTTCCTCCTCGGTCCACCACAGCCTCGTCATCATTCCTCTGTTGGACACATAATGGCAAACAAATATTAAAAATTACAACATCAATCAAGAGCGTAGTCATACAGTATCCTATCCCAGCTGGAACTGGAATATGGACGGCTGGACATAAAGCATGACACTAAATGTTTGTTGACTTGGAGTCGCCTCACAGTCGAGGGCATTATGAACAAACACATTATCCAAACGAATGGCGCGGCTGCCACGGCAACTAATTGCATGTCTCATCTTAAAAAGTATCGTCTTAGTCCAAACAAAAAGCTTTTTATAATGGGAACAATAAACTACCTGCCTACAATTAAACTTGGACTCCTTCTTGAGGTTTTCTCAGGTTTCTTAGAAGTGACCTGTATTATTTTGTTAATGCGGCCTGAGCTCAAAAGGTGAATCAGTGCTTGACTTCATTTACAAAAAGTTAGGTAAGTGAGTTTATATTCTCCTTCACTGGCTGGTTTTAATTTCATTTTAATCACTGATTTATCCATCTTATTCCACCACCCACAGTTGTTAGTTACAACAATACTTTACACTTTTTCTTAATTAGACAAGAGAGACAAAACTCAGGCTGCTTTCCAAATAAAAGTTTTATGAGTTTCTGTTTTGATATTATGTTACTAATTCTCATTGCAACAGCGAGCAAGTTATAAGTCTGGTCCACATGGAGGTTATCCAAACTCCTTGTTTTTTTTTAACAGGCCACATAAACATTCAGATATGGTAGTGATGGCAAACAAGCATTGTGAAAAGAATATAATCCTCAGCGCAGAGCTTTTGTCAGATTATAAGAGAAAACACTGCATGACCGCTGTTAGAGCAGAAGAGATTTCCCACTGACCGTCCTATCTGCACAACCACCAGGCAGATAGCCTGTACACGCGTGTCAAAAGTTAATAATCAGTTAACTACATACATCTTTTTACAGCTTAAAAGAGATGTGCAGTCATTGCCATAGCAGGAGATGACTTAGAGCACATGTATCTACTTGATTAGATTAAGATCACTAAGAGATCCAGCATTCTGTGGTGTGAATATCAGCCTGCTTATGTAATACTAGTGGAAGAAGATGAGTGGGAGTATGTGACAAGAGGGAATTGTAAAACCAACAGAACTCCTTATTTATCATTTAACAGTGCAAACAAGTATTAAAACTTCACCTGTGCTTTTACCTGTTTTATGAAATAACCGTTTCTTATTCATTAAAGTTTTTGAGTTTTTTTACATTACACAGATGAATCCTGAATGTGAACACCAACACAGTGGCCACCACTGTATTTCTTCTGCCTGTACAGAAACAAAACCAGCAGCCCACTCACTACCTGTCAAATGAAAGCTTCGTCATGGCGCAGAAGGGGGAAAGCAAAACATGAGAAGTTAGCAACAAATAAAAAATACATTATATTCCTGTATATAAAGAAAATTACAAGGAACTCCATTAGAAGTTAAGGTTGGAAACTACAGACCTCTGAACCCCAAGCCTTTACACTGCACTCTTGCTCTTTTTAAATTGTACTTACTGTGCATTGTATTTCACTATAACTCCTGCACTTTTATGGAATCAGCACAATCATGGCTAGATGTGGGAATAACTACAGAAAATGTTTTTTTCTTGCAGTATAAAACAGTTACAATGCCATTAAAAAAAGAAAACATTTACATTTTTACAACCTTTACCTGTCCTGTCTTTCCCTGTCTGCTGTGTGTAAACAGTCTGTCATGTGACCGTTCGTCTCAACAGAACCATGGCTTCCCAGTTGCGCATAATTTAATGCATTAAAAAGAATCTGGTTATTTCAACCGGTTTAAAATGGGACATGTAGAATAAAGTGATTCTGACAGAAATATCACAATTTTAGGTTTCACTTTGGTAACGGTTTCTACCGTTAATTTTCGCTACCTATGATACGTTCATGGACTGTGGGAAAGTTCAAATTCCGACGATAAAGCCTGTTTTGCGGTTTCGTTCCACGATAAACGGTGTATTTTTGTGGCAATCTTATAAAGAAAACACAATTTTCAAACCCACATGTTGATGAGGTAAACTGTTAGCTACAGTGGTTTGGGCTAGCATCTAGGCAACACGATAACTATGTGCACTTCCAGGCAATATTGGAGCATCGTAGCATTAGTTGATAAATAATCTCTCTCTTTTAGCTTTGTTTTGTCTTCACTAACCATTAGTTGAATAATGTCTATGGCTCTTTAGCTTAACATATGCTAGCCCAGTTTATGCCTTTTTAGGAACAGACTGTATAAATAAAGCGTTAGCATTACTTTGGGAAGCGGCTGTGCTCTGCCCTTGAACCGAAGTGGGGCGGCTAACCAACTGCAAGTACAAACCGTTAGTCTTTATATGCGAGTCTTTCCTCTTGTAAAACTGGAAATTGCTATTTGAAAACACGTCTGCTGAGCCTTAAGTATTACCTTTGCTTCTGCTTTGCTTCATTTATCCAATAAAGTTCCCGAGTTGTCTTTCTCGTGTTGTTGTGTTGCACCGAGCCGCCGTGGGCTCATTACTGCCCCCTGATGCCAAGGAGCGGAAACACACGGTATGACAGCACCACGGTTGTAGTGGGTGCTTTTCTCTCAACAGGCACAAGGGGCAGCTATATCCCACACCACACCGGAAAACGAACTCACACAACGGTGAGATTTAATTATACAGTCTATGGATTTATGCTATTTCTACAGATCAAAGTGTTGGACTGACTCATACAAATGCATTTTACACTTTTAGCACTTAAGCACCTTCAGTTATTCCTGCAAACATTGATTTAATAAACAGATTTGCTACATATTTCTGTTGATATACAATATGTGAAATGTGTGAAAAACTGCTGGTGGTGTTGATTTAGTGCACCAGTGGTATGGACTTAAGAATAGAAATTCATTTTTCATGGTCATTTCTTGTA
>CAFUXE010001778.1:136736-150553 GCA_903364295.1 Serranus cabrilla | reverse complement strand
TTTAAATTGATTCAACAACAGCTGGGAATGATGAAAAAACAAACCTAAAATGCAACATGAGAGCTCTGCAGAATCAATCATGTCGCCTAGAAATTACTGACAGATTGAAAGCACTTATACAGTAGGTATTTTTATCCTGACAGCTTGCTTTGCTTCACCTCCCTGAGCCATCTTGACCACCAGTTGACCATCAAGGCATTACGATAATGAAGGGCACTGCTGTTCACAGCTGCGGTGCCACATGGGCTGGCTGGCCACAAGGCTGATGTTGATAATCTGTCTACAAATATACAGGGCATGGATCAGCATCTCTGCTCAGATTAAACCAGCAGTATTTGTTACTAAAACACTAGACACATTAACCCATATTAAATGGCACCATGCTCATTGTATGTGAGCACAGTGTGACATTTCCAAAAACGGTATTACTGTTGACACACATTGACTTTTGCTGTGTCAACTGTGTGAAGAGTATTGACAAATATGTTACCCATTGCAAATGTCAATGAGGATATTCTGTGATCACATCTTTCAAAAGTCATGTACGCTTTTCTCACTAAAACCCAAACCAAATCTCTGTATATATGCACTCATTTAGCACATTTTAAGATATTGTTGTAAAAATTGCTTACCGAGCTAGTGTTAGCGTTAGCATCATTTCAGCTCCAAATTGAATCATTGCAAGCACAGTTCACAAAAACCAAAGTTCACACACCAATGAGTGACATTATGGTGACTATGTCCAGTATTATTTTAGTCTATGGACTTCATGAGCTGCTTCTACTAATGATCAATCGGGACGCTTTTGGGTCTGTATAGCATTAGTGCATTCCAATGCCAGATTAACTGTTCAAATAGGTTCACTAGACAAAGAAAAGCTGGGATGTGAAGACATTACCATGACAGGTTGGTCTATTAATTTAGACATGGCGAACAGAACAAGATCAGATCAATAAACTTGGTTCTCGAGACAAAGTCTGTTCTTGAGAAAACGAGACTCGGACAAAGAGTTCAAGTATAAAGGCCCAATTATCCCCAGAGCAAAACTAACCCCCACTAATGCTTTTTTAACTAATAATCTTGTACTCTCCAGCAAAATCATGTTACAGAGCTGGCAAACCACACAGCTGAAGTGATATCACAGGATGTGGCACATACTTGGATCTGATCCCTACAGATGGCTGTGGCAATTTTGGAACCATCAGTGGCAGCAATATCATTAACTGCACAGGCTTTCATGTGGCACAAAATACACTGTAATCCTTAAATGTTTCTGCTGTAAACGTTAACATCCTGTAAGAGGACACATTAGTACCATTTTTTTTTTTCAGAGATGCTATTTAAGGTGTTTTCCAGCTTTGAGCCCTCATTTTGGCAGACTTAGTGTCTGCATCCATCTCCAAGCTGCAAGATGGATCAGTCGTAGTCAGCAGGGGAAAGCTGTTTTCCACTTTGTATTTTTGCCAGAAATTTACACTCATTTTGGACACTCTGAGAAAGGGGTCCCATTCTAGAAAATTCCCCAAATGTCTGTCCTGTGAAACACACCTTGCCCTTTGTTCAACACATAACAATCTGAATATAAACTCAATGGAAGAGATGCTTGTCCTACCTGATTTTTGAAGACCCAAGGAATCTCCAAGTTTTCAGAATGCATGAGCTCTCCCTCAATGTCCCCTACTACGTTTGGAAACAGTTTAGACCAAATGCAAAGCAGTCTAAAGGCTGAGCTCTGCTGTGCAAACCCCTGCTGCCCTGCTTTACACCATGCCTGACAGACACTGATGCCCTTCTGATGTGCCAAACAACTGTAATTTGTGAATGAGAATCTATCGACAGAGCCACCAGTCTCTCATCATGAGATTATAACAGTGACATCATCACTGCTGCCCAGCAGCATCTCATCAAAGACCGAGCTCCATTCCACCATCCCTCCTCTCTTCACTCTTCACATGTATGTTAAGCTATGGATAAGCTTGTCGTGTTGCATCAAATCCACTCAAGGAGTGTTTCTGCAGCTCCACCAGAAAGTCTCTTGTCTACTTATACTCTTTAGAATGTGATTGAAAGAAAAATAATAACCCCATTGCAATAAAAATGTATTTTTTTTAAAAACAGGTATTTTATCATTTTATTTCAACTTTGATCCTTAGTGGTAAAAGTCATAAAATCCAGAGAATCTAACTCACCAAACTGCTGCGGCCAACTGATGAGCCAAAGGAAGAATTTGCCTGAAAGATAAAAAAAAAATAATAATAATAAATATAAAGAAAAATTTAGTTTTTAGGTCCCCAATGAAATCTTCATATCCATTATATTTTAATATTTTGGAAATGTCATGTGCTGCCTGAGCCTCTAAATTGCCCTTAGAAGTGAATGAGAGCATGAATGACTCATACATAAACGTAATGGTTTCCGTCTTAAACACGTTGTTAATGTTATGAAGTGGTTGCAGCTTTGAGACGTTAAGGCAACAAAACTACTTCTTTAAGGTTAAGGGGGGAAAGTACATGGTTAGGTTTAGCAACAAGTTGGTTTAAAAGTCACATAAATGGCCATAACTACTAGAAATAAGGTAGGTGGTGATGTAAAATGTGACTTAGTTACATTAAGTTACATAACTGATAATGTGGAGGTTTTGTTTCACATAGGACGGGAACACCAATCTCCTGGATCAAAGTCTTGTATTTGTAATCCTCCCACCCTCGAAAGTTTCACTTTCACACTTTTTTGGCATTCCTGTCCACGCCGACCTAATCCCTCATCAAAGTTTGAAGCTTTTTATACTAAATCACCTAACAGCCAAATGTTTATGCTGTATTTAAAAGTCCTGTGCATACATAGAGATGGTTAAAGTGTGCCTACTACGTTAAATGTAACATACCACCGACTGGGCTGGTTCGCTTAATGCTGAAATGAAAGCTGCACCCCTGCTTTAGGTTAATAGGTAGAGGGGTTCATTCAGCCACTCAGAACACTTTCACATCCAGACATCTGTTGCTCCAAATCAGATAAAGATTAACTCTAAATGATGAAATGTTATTTTTAGATTCTTAAACGTTCAGTAACTTTTAAGGCCAGGTTGCGACCTCACATTTAAGCCACATGGCTCTAAAAGAACTATGAAATCAGGAACTCTCAGCCCAAAGCCTGTCAGTTTAAAACCTTCAGCTAAATGGAAAAATCTGTTTTGATGTAAACAGCATATGGATAATGACAAGAAATCTCCTCAAAGTGATCAGCAAACACCAATGGGGATGGGCCCACGCATCTCTGAGAACATCTCCTGAGAGACTTCTTTTTACACCAGTAGGATTAACCATTTCCTTCAAAGATGGAAAATAAAGTTTGTCCCTGTGAGGATGCCTGTGTGACACCCAGCTGCCTGCATTTGCAGCCTGTAGCTACGTCAGAGCAGCATCACCCTCCATACATTTCCTGCATTATAAACCTTAATCTATGTCACAATTTTATAAAAACATCAGATCTCACAGGGGTCACATCTCCTTGAATTCACTATATAAAGAGGACATCTGCCCTGGCAGGGATTTGGCATATAGGAAATGATATAGCACAAAGTAATGAGACATAATCACTCCTACAGGCTAAATGTTATACTGTCAAACAGCATCATATAAAGCCTCCTGCTGCCTGTTTCCATTATTAAAGTAACTTTCACATCATGCCAAGATCTAATTTTTGACAAAATACATTGATTTCTTTTCATTGGTGTGATGATGTGATTTCCTCCTGATTACAGAGAGTGAGTGGAGCTCTGAGCAGGTGAGCTACACCTGTGGAAACATATGAACTTTTATCTTTTGTTACATGAAAATCTTGACAGCATCTCTTGAATGTTATCAATCTGCCAGTACATGTCACATAGATTAAGCTTGACAGTGTGGATATAAAGACGTCCTGAAATATTAATCTAGCTGCATGAATAAATATGTGTCCCCAGGGATCTTACCGTGGGCAGCAGCGGCTCTATCTGAGCACTTTGCTCCGTGGTGTCCATCCTCGTGTCTCAGCAGTATCACAGCCCTCCGCTGTGTATAATCCGGGCAGGTGTAGCAGTAACTGAGCGAGCACACAGCGGTCACATGTTTATAATAGCATCGTCAGTCGGCAGCTCGTTGCTGATTTGCGCCTCTCGTGCTGTCCTCCTCGTTCATAGAAACATGCGCATCTCTGCCAGCTCACGCACACGCGTCACTCTTAAATGATATTGTTTCAGACGCAGAGGTGAGGAGAGAGACCGGGGTTTCTGGGTAAAATGTTCTGCGAGGTGTGCAACTTATGTAACTGTCTATTTAGGTTTTATTAGAGTCTGATTCGGTGCGCGCGAGGACTGTTTTAGCAGAATCCCCCAAAGTTTTCCTCTAAATCTTCCATACATTATGTCACTCGTAGTTTATGGGAATTGGTGGACCTATATTTTCAAAATAAGAAGCCTATGTAGACATGACATCACATGTCAGATAACTGCAAATGATTATTGATGAAAATAAATGATTTTGCGTTAGAAGGTGTCTGTCCGATGAATCCTGTGACCTTTAAATGAACTTACAGTGAGATCAAAAGGCTTAGCGGATGTATGAGGCTACTGCTTGATCAAAAAGCACACAAAGACACAAGACAGTTTTTTCTCAGATAAGAATGATAATTCTTAAATAAAATGTATTAACTATATATTTTTTAAACGGGACGTTATGGTGGATTAGTGTGGATTGTTACAATAACGGGAACGTGATGTGGGTTCCCTCCAACTTCAAGTCCCGAAAATGATCACCTCTAACCCCACTTAAAAACTTTTTTTTTTCTTTTGCACAATTTAAAATACAAAGAAATAACAAAGAATAATATATAATATGCAGGTCAAGGAGAGGCAGAAACCCCAGTTTTTTACTTGAAGCCTCCACCTAAATATTTCTACACAATGTTATAGAGGAGATAAGAATGCTGCACGTGAGCATGACAATAAACAGCCGAATGAAAAAATCTGCTTCAAAACATATTTATGAGGATTATTTTTTGACAATGTTTGTATTTTACTGAACTTTAAAAAAAAGTATAGAATGATAGATTTTAGTTTTATTTTATTTTTTAAAATCTTTTTTGAATTATGATTAACTTGTGTTTGTTGTCAGAGAGAGTGTTTACCTCTCTGTGTGTTCATCAGAGTGTGGGCTGCAGCTGAAGCCATATTTGGCACTGCAGCTAACAGCAGGGATTCCTTTAGCTCATAGCTCATGTAATAATAGTAAAGTATCGCCATCTGCTGTAGATCACACTCCACGTGGATCTGAATCCAGAGGCAAACCGCAGCGCAGCCTTTCGTTTAGCCCTAAATACAGGTTTATTTCTAAAATAATACACATATATATATAATTATTTAATGTTTCATAGCTGGACTGGACTGGACTGACCTCTGCAGAGCATCTCATAATGAGACAGCTGTTTGATGCATTCAGTTATCGCCATCTACTGTTTATCTCTGGAAAAGGCCTGTAGCTGACTGCCAGGATGAGCACACACACACACACACACACACACACACACACACACACACACACAAGCTAAATGCCACACGTCTTATTGACAGCTGTGAGCATCTCCTTCACACCGAATCTCCAATTAACTGCATATTTGATTTATTATGCATCGGTTCTAATTATATTTATTAACTGAATTAATATGCTAACAAGTGTTTCCTGTATTTTTTTCAAATTACACCATTAAAAATGTAATGATAAAGGCAGAAAAAAGCAGGTGTTGAATTTCATAATTTAATCAGCAAATAACCAACCACCCAATCTGCAGTGAATAGAAAAAATAAATAGAAAAACAGCATATTTGATAAAACGATGTGTTTTCATGTGGTTTCTGCTTAACCCTGTCCTGTTCTGCTCCTTTGCACATTTCCACTCCACTTTCTTTTCATGTGTCACTTCCTTTGGCAGCCGAACAGAAAACTTGTCAACTTCGCAGTTTTTTTTTTCAGTGTAACTATGAAGTTTTCACCCTCTCAGACTGGCAAACAAAGTCATTTCAACCAAATGTTGTCGCAACAATCCTTATTGTTGAGTCAGGAACATATCAGGTGCGTTTATGATCAACACTGTGCACCTGCAACACACACACATAAATGCACACTGACATATAACAGTGTAGCTCTATTCACATTTATAGTATCACATTATTGTTTTTTTTGTTGTTTGCTGTGCCGTTTTTGCCACGTGAAGGTCTCATTAAATCTGTTCATATTCTGGACCAATCAGGAATCGCACGAGAGATCAGGGTCTCCAATTAAAAAAAAATTTGAACGTATCATCTAATTGGGATCATTTCTAAGTGATCATAGTAATATTAAAATATTCCGTCACAGTGCTGCTTCTGATATGTCCGCTTTGAAAGATTGGAAATTTGATGATGCGTTCATGAAAAATAGGAACAAAAATAAATTGCAAAACACATTTTAACCGCTATAAAAACAATAAAAATGAACAATTAAGATTACTTATTTGTTGATTTGATGATAACATCATTTATTATGTTTCAATCACATTACAGCAGATACAGAGATTTTCACAACAGCATAGCATACGGGCTATAAAAAATAACCGGCTAAAATAATAATAATAAAAAAGACTCTAAGTCTACATTACCAACATTTATAACTTCTTTAAGCACATGTATCATGAATGTAGCGGTGATAAACTTTTGGTAGCCTACAGCTTTGATAAAGTACAAAATACATCATTTTTTCACTGACAGGGATTAATATGCCAGCATATGCTACACAAGAACATTTCATGTACAAGATTCTCCATATCTTTCTTTACTAGGCTACTCAACAGAAGAGCTTCTTCTTTTTTTAAAACACTACTCATGATTTAATCTATTCTGTGTACATCCAATCACTATCACCAAATATTATTATATACAGTATATTCACAATTACAGTGTTTTCTGGAGAGACAAGGCGCCCGAGTCATGGAAGAATTTACACTTTGGCCTTTAACTGTGGAGGTGACAGTCCTTTTCATCTTTTAGTTTTTATTGATTGATTAAACTGTAGATAGATAGATAGATAGATAGATAGATAGATAGATAGATAGATAGATAGATAGATAGATAGATAGATAGATAGATAGATAGATAGGTGGACTTTTGTTGTTTTAACTGTGAGGATAGAAACTGTAATAACCAATGTCCTTTGTGCAGTTTTTCTCACACTCTCTGGGTGCCAGCAGCTCAGATTTTAACGGGGACACTGTCTCTGAAACCGGCGTGGCAGAAGGTGAGATTCTCCTCCTCTTGGCCTGTTCAAAGATCCCAGAATCGCTCGAGTCGATGGACTTAATGGAGGACGGCGTCTCTATCCAGCTCGACTCTGAAGTCATGTCTTTGGGTTTGGTCTCCTCCGAGCCTCCGATGGGGGACCTCTCCGTCGGGATGGAGTCCCCCTCCTCAGCCAGGTAGTTGGTGCTCGCTCTGCCACCCAGAGAGTTAGCGGGCCAGCAGGAAAAGACCGAGCTGGATTTGCTGTTAACGCCACAGTACTGCGGCGGCGTGCGTCCTCCCCAGCCCGACGGGTCTGCGTAATAGCCAAGAGGCCGGTTGGAGCAGCCTGCAGTCGGCAGGGGAAGAGCCTTCACTCCGGCCGCTGCGTAGGACAGCAAGGTGGCCGCGTTACCGGCGAAATCAGCGGCGTCGTATGCCGAGGCAGCAAAGTCCAGTCGGTTGTTGGCAGGGGTGACAAACCATCGCTGCGGGGGGGTGGCAACAGTGGGCTCGTCGCTTTGCTGCGGGGACAGCAAGCTGTTGCCGAGTGGGACGCTGCGCTCCGTGCCAGGACCAGTCCCCACGCCAGGGTGAAAGCGAGATTTGGCATAAGTGCTGACAAATTGGTCCTGCAGGAAAGAGCTAGGCATGGCATATCTCGCACCCGGCACGATCTGTGAACGCGGAGAGTCACCCGGTGATGGAGTTAGGCGGTCGATGTCGCAGCCTGTGTAGACACTGAAAAGATGGAGAGAAAAACAGAGAAACAATTCAGTGACTAAAGCACGCGCTGTGTCTGCTTCTGTAGAAATCGGAGAAATGTAGGTCAATAATTATTTCAACATGTAGCTCTGTGTTAAGTCGAAATAAGAAATCAGCATTTTAAGAGAAAACTGCATGATTTAAATAACACGAATGGCATCAACCGGATTTTACGCACGTGTGTTTCCAAACAGGCCTACTGCCTTTTACAAAGAAAAAAAGATGCCTTCAGAGTTGAATTGCCTAAAAGTTTTCTATTTGTTCAGGTTTTTCACATTTAATTTTATTACTATATGCACTTAGTTACATAGCAGGAGAAGCCAAACTCACATGCACGAGGGATGTCAACAATACACGAAAATCAAACAATTCTAACTCATTGAGATGTTTTAATTTTTTTGTGAGTGTCTCATTTATCTACATGATATTTCTGTCAGTTAGAATGAAAAACGATCCACTTCAGATGTAATTAATTCGAAAGTAGAAACACACAACTTTCAATAGGATTTAAAAAATATATATTTTGACCGTCCTCTAATTTAAATAATAGTTCACAAAATATTCAGCAGAATGATAGAAGTGCATTAAAGCATTTTAATTGGAAGCAATTGTCGTTTAAAAGTTTTATGGATTCATATTAAATTCAAGAGGCTGCATGCAATACAATTATAATCTAATCAAAAACATTAAAAAAAAAATGATTTCATTCTTACGTGTCATAGTTGTCCCGAAATCCTTTGGCAAACGGATTGTGGTCGATTTTCAGTTGCGTAATCTGAGAAAAAATAATGCATTGATTAGAAAATCAGCGGAGTGCAGCGTCAATCTGAAAAATAATACTGCTTATTTGTTTTCATAATTCCCGTCAAAATCCGCATCGTTTAAATTTGTTACAAAACAAATACTAAAAATTAAAAATGGAGACTAAATAAAAATATATATGTGATTTGTTAAAATGAATAAGAGACAGTGTGAAAGTGTGAAATATGAAGTTGGTCGTACGTCGGTGTTCTGGTAAGCTGTGACGGCGATGAACTGCGTTTCTGTGAAGGTGAAAGTCTGGACTCTTCCTGGCTGGCTGGTGTCCTCTGTCCCATCCTCGTTTACTTCCACCACATGGAGCCTGGGCTGGTACTTGTGGAGGGACTGGAGGACCACCATCTGGAGATGCAATTAAACACGCACGTCAGAAACTCGCTGCAAACTTTGGAGAGACGATTAAAGCAGACTGGGAAACGGAGTTAGCTCGATTTTTATCTTTAATGTGTTATTATTGTATAAAAGCCGCGTAACAATAGTGGCATTGTTTCGCTGTAAATGACACCAGTAATGCAATAAGGGAAGATAAAGGAATAAAAAAAAATCATTGCATTTTCTTAATTGTAATTATAAAAAATAAAATAAAAATATCAGTAATTGAAGCATTGTGTGTGCTGTTTCATTACCTGCCCTGTGTTATTGGAGGCACCTTTGTTGTTTGTCAGCTTTAGTTTCCCAAATGATATTTCCTGACGCATCCAGTGCGCTCCGGTGTTTGGAGAGTCCGGGTGCATATAAACCCTGTTTCCTAAAATAATACGTACAAATACAGTTAAAAAACACATTATATAGTTTAAAAAACAAAATGTAAAAAAAAATATTTTTTAAAATCCACATTCTCTGGTGAAAATGTATCATAAATAATAATAATAATTTAAAAGATAAAAGCGTTTACTATGTCATTAATAATGATAATACATGTAGGAATAAATGAATTATACCTATTACATTTGTGTCTGCTTTCCCACAGGGCACCCACTTGCCTCCTTGAAACCGCCAGTGATTTGGATCAGCGAGTATTACATCCACAAATATATTGTAGTGAGCAGTTGGGTCGAGGCCAGAAATATTGAAGCTTAAAAATGGGAACATTCGTCTGTGGAAAATAAAGGAGCACAGATTTAGACAAGAAACGCCTCTCGTAACAAAAACAAGCATTCAAAAAATCCTGTTTCCTTTTCGCCTTGAGTCTGTTATTATTTTTATTTGGGGAAATTATGATTCGATGTCAAAGCACATACATTTTTTTAGCTTTGGGAATAAAACCGCGTAGTTCTACAGGTGTATAATATGTGCGTACTCACCGTCCCTGCTTTGTGATGATCATCTCTGTTTGGTGTCTGTGGAACTTGAGCCACAGGGCCCTGTTGCACAGATACACCTGCGCTTTCCCGGGAACCAGTCCTGCCTGCGCCGTGGAGAACTGGTAAAAAGCCCCTCCTTGGTACGTGTGTCCATACTGTTGCGCGTAAGGGTAGCCCGCGGCCGGGTAGCCTTGAGGAGAAGTGTTGGTCAGAAGGCTGTTGTAAGCTCCATTAGTTATGACCGGGTGATGGGCCATATAGCGGCTGGGACTTCCAATAGAAAAAGCCGGGTGCGCTGGTCCATGCTGGGTCGGGTACGGGAACATGGCACTGGGAGCTGCTGAGACTGGCTGCGGCTGGGTGGATGGAGAAAAGATGCACCTTTCTCCTGCAGATCCATCGAAATTATGACGGATGTCAGAGACTCCGTGAAGACCAGGAGAGAGTTTGCCCCTCTGGACGTCCCCTGATGCGTCCTTGGAGTCGGGAAAATTGTCTGCCTCTGACTGATTCGTCATCTCCCTAGAGTTTTTTTTCAGAGGTGAACTTCTCTCCAGGTTGTCACTTGCAGATATAATAGGATGGTCCTGCAACGGAAGCTCTGATCCATCGGAGCTCGCAAAGCCACTGCCCACATTCATAAATTTCTTGGAGAGATCACTCGCTGGCGAGATGCAATTCTCGACCTGCATAGCTCAATAGGAAGCCACTATTAGCTCAACCTATATCACAAGCTTTTGCACGAGCCCTGCCTAATCTAACACTATGAAAACGCCTTGCTATGACTTGTGCAACCGAAGGCAGCAAATTAGCCAATTGACACCATCCTGCAATCAGGAAGGATTTTCTCTCCATCACTCTGCCTGCTCTGCTAATGAAACAAGTGCTGCCATTGGTTAACTCAAGGCTGTAATTTAATTAGACAGCTCTTAATTAGAACAATCTGCGGATCGCTGTGAGCAAAGTGATTTGTTTGTAGTGTGACACGGGCCTATATTGCATTAAAATATATGGACTTTCTGTTCATGCGAGCAGGAGGAGTAAGAATGTTTTTTATTTACCTATTTATCCGCGTTATTTACCTATTTATGCGGCATGAGTGCCAAAGTATGTCTCCCCGAAGAAACCAAGATATATTATTAACACGCCAAAAATGACAGTCCATGACAGGCAGCGCATCTGATGCCTTAAAATGTTTGTGGTATAGCGTGAAATCATGGCGTCCCACTGAAGATGTGTTTATGAGTCCCAGTGCTGATGAATATTTCATGCCCTAAAGTTATGAAGCAGTGGGCTGATAACAGGGCTGCTGTGGCAAATGCATCACACAGGAAGTGAAGGGCGACACGAAATATGGTAGAATTATTTTGATATCATTTAATAAAATATATAAATATATTTGAAGATATTGTGAGAGAGGCCCTTCATTACTGGTTATTCATAATGAAAGCATTTTCCCACAAAATGAGATAAAATCAAATAAAAATATTTTTTATGTCAGCAGGATGCAGGTTTCAATTTGTTTAATTAAAGGTGAGTTACACCGATTTTCATAATTCATAATTTAACTCACGCACATTATTGCTATGGTTTAAAATATAAGTGAACATGAACAACTCTCTCCCATATCTAAAAACTCAAATATGTGATCCCATCAAGTACAAAGCTGCTTTAAAGACAATTAACTCTTAGCCATATTATACATCAGTGGTTCTCAACCTGGGGCTCAGGGCCCTGAAGGTGGCCGTGAGAATATTTCTTGGGGTCACCAGATGGTTGTGGAGAAAAGAAATAGCATTTTAAAGATAAGATTTTATAGATATTTTTGAGTGGGGAATGTTTTTAAAATATAATTTTGTGTTAGTTGTTTAGCTCTCGTGTGTTTTACTCAGTGTTTAATTTGTAAATCAGGAGGTCCTGCAACACAGAGGGTGCTGTTCCAGCAGGTCAGGGGGAGAGAAAAAGTCACAGTAAAAATCCACAGTGCCTTTTTAATATTGGACAATGTTGGATGTTAACTGTACAAAACAGTTTTTACTGTTTTTTTTTTTTTTTAAAGGTTTACGATTAATCTGAGAATTCATAATAGTCACTCAATATCCCAAAACCCAGTCATCGTGAACACCATTCGTGATTATTTCGAGGGTTGTCAATAAAAAAGGTTGAGGTCTGTTATAGATGACGCTGAGAGCACCCAGGGGATTATGAGTATATGGGTGCATTTTCTGTTTCAGAACGGCGAACACTACAATGGCATAGAGAGAGAAAGAAACAGAAGAAATAAAATAGCACAGAGCTCATTTGTATATAAAAAAGAAAACCAATATCCTATGGCTCCATCACAAGTTTGACACTTAAGGTTTAAGTACATACACATTAAAATAGATTAGAGCATATAAAGCTGTATTAAAATTCTTAATTTTTGCTGTCGGATCAATCCCAAACTACCTCAAGTCCTCACTGCAGGGAAACGATTCTTGGTCAGGATGACACTTATTTAGCACATGATACAAAATAGTAATAGGTCTGCAAGTTAAAGTCCCAAAGGCAGAGAGCCTCTGCAGCCACTATAAACACCTTCCTGCTCTACTTACTATCAAGGTTATTACCACCTGAACACACACTGCTGTGTTTTGATAAAGTCTACTGTTTTAAATGACACTGAATGTGTCTTTCTGGTTCATTAGGTACACCTAAACAATACCTAAACAATATACAACTGTAACTAAACACAACTATATGGTCATTTTAATGGAAGTTGCAGTAAATTAAAATGTCTTTCTATGTGTCCTTCTTTGTTCAGACAAAACATAAGAATCAGTCTGCAGTAGTGCAGCACTACAGAGTCATGGTGATCATTGTGATTCTGTCTAACTTTTGATGACTTTAATCTACAAGTGAACAGCACACTGTGAGCCACACAAGGTTCAGAGAAGACCAATCAAGAAGTATTTCACTGGTACATGCTGGAGTTTGTTTCTCTAAGGAACAGCGATGAATCTCTGAAGCTAACTAGAGGGGTCATTACAGCGGGGCTATAGGGTCCAGCAATCTCCTCCTGTGAAACATGCAAGCACAGGCTTGTCTGTGCCCAAGCAAGAGAGACCACTCTGTGCTCTCCTCATTACAGGATTATGGTTCACTTCCATCACTGATCTTTAATAAGCAAACAAACCAATTGTTGAATCACCCGTGCAGCAACTCACTTTGTTTCCCCAGGTGCTCCTGTGCCTGTTTATTACACTAAATCCTCTCTTGTTATTGGCTCAGCCAGCGAGTGGACATAACCAAAGAGGAGGGGGGCTGGTTTGTTATGCCTGTGGCCAGCCTGCTCCCTCAGGGAGAAGGCATAGTGCAGATAAGGATCTCTTCCTACTGCTTTGAACACACCCTCCATTGACCAGCTGAGCTTAATGCACTGGGTCCCTATCACCTGCAGTTATGCTGCTTATACAATTGTTTTGGCTTGAATTACAATAAGCGAGGGCACAGGTTTAGTTTCAGCACAGCATGGGTCCTCTGCCAGGAGATTTTTAGCATCAACACTTAATTTCCTGCATTCTGCTGAGTTTGTCAGCATCAATTTATAGTGGAAATATATTTATTTTCATCAAAATAAAAGTCTTTGCTATTTTAATGATTTTA
>CAFUXE010001778.1:105702-130844 GCA_903364295.1 Serranus cabrilla | reverse complement strand
ATCACTGTCTGGCACAATGTCTGGTACGTTATCAATGAGCAGATTTCCTTTCTTATGTTGCAACTGAAATATTGATACATTCAATTTATCAAAACAGCCCAGGAGTCCAGAGGAGACTCAGAACCTTTTACTAATTTCTAAATTTTATAAAAGACTTTATGGGACTGTTTCACTAAAAAATAAAAATACACATTTTCCTATTACCTGTAGTGCTTTTTTATCAGTATGGGTTGTTTTGGGTGAGTTGCAGAGTGTTGGAGATATTGGTTTTATATTCCTTCTCTGGAATATACTGGAACTTGGCTTGTGGTTCTCAAAGCGGCAAAAAAAAACAAAAATATTTGAAAGTCTCAACGTCTCTTTCCAGAAATCCTGACCTAGTTACTAAAGCGACGCTTTCTTATGAACGAGTTTGTATGAATTCCTGCTGAGACTGTTTTTGCAGAACCATTTGTTTAAAAATATACTATGCCAAATTTTCCTTAAAAAACATTGTTGGAATAATAAATGATCCCTCTGAATCATCACTGATGACCCTAGAAGTGTGTGGCAGCCTCTGTGTCTGCAGAAACCTGCCTGTATTTTCTTTTTTTCCGTTCATTTTGCCATGTTCGGGACAATTTTGGACATCACCCTTAAATCTGGGGTTTGCTTTCACTTTTGGAGGAGGGGCCAAGTACGAACGTTGTGTTTACAAACACACACAGTTAATTCCTGCATAGTCTGTCTTTAAATTTAGGAAGAAAGCGTCAAACTTTAAATACGTACTAACGTACAGAACCACTGGACGCAGTTTTATCAGTGATGAAGATTCCAAAGACACACAAACCTTCCACCTTCCCTCCTGCCACCCTGCCTCCATGGTCAGTGTGCAGTTTCGTGGGAAAGCAGTGACATTCAGTGGATTAAAACTATATTATATACTATATTTACTATTATTTATATTTACTTTTTGTATGCTGACTTTCTCTATTCTTCTTATTTTCTATCTATGCACCTGTTTTTTTGCACCAATACACTACAGGAAATTCTTTGTAAGGGAAAACCTACTTCTGATTCTGCTTATTTCACCATGCTAACAACTATGAATTGTTGATGAGAACAGCCTGTTCAAGATCATCCACAGACCCACCAGCTATATTATTTCAAGTATAGTTAGCACATAAACACAAACAGCAGCTATTTTATCAAGGAAAAGCAGACAGCTGTTACAATGGCCGATATCTCAAACACTCAGCATCTTACCCCAAAACAATCTACAATGATAAATAGAACTGCAGGTAGGAGCAAAAATCGCTATTTTTTATTTTTCTGGTGAACTGTCCCTTTTATAGCACCACAGCTTCACTTGCCCTCCACAAATGTTCTGTGATGTGTAAAGGAAGTAGCAGCTGGTACACAGACATAAAACACAGCCATCCAGGTGACTGAAAAGCTCTGTGCAAGACGGTTTGATCCAAGTCTAAACTAATTGGTGGCCATAATTCGGAGACTAAAATGATCAATGACCCGTCGACTCGTAGTCGCAGTCAAAAGGCGCTCGAAGAAGCCCACTTTTCCAAAACGTCCCCCAAGTGAGACGGCCAAGAAGTCCCGTAGATCAGTTAGAAAAACTCGGCAAGTTGCCTTGGTGACCATCCAGGCTGCACCGACTGGCACCATCTATCTATTTTTTTCCCCCCACTCTCTCCCATCCACATCTATACACTTAAATAAAAAATCAAATTCTATCTTTCAAATATTCAACAGTCCCTTTTCCCTGGGAGAGGTAAGGAGTATTGTTGAATAATGCAGCCAGACAGGGATCTCCCTGAGCTGGTCTCTACAGGCATCACTGAGTAGGTCTGATCCCACTTGAGTAGCATCTATCATGGTGACATCATCATTCACACAAGGAGATATGATAAGACAGTAGTACACTACTCTACTACTTGAGCCAACTCTAAAGCAGGCAGTGGTGTTACTCATTTAAACCAATCTACTGGCCATCTGTTGATGCTAAAATCATGGTCTGGCTGCCATTTCTAAATCAAACACCATCAGTATGCCTTTATTGCCTTCTACTGAGTGCTACCATGTTTTCGAGAAAAAAAACTGGTAGCTTGTGAGACACTCGCATATTCTCTTTTACCTTGTGTGATTCTGGTGGGTGTGTAAATGTAAAAAACCACAGGGACAAGCTGCTTAAGAAGAAGAAAACATCTACATGCGGCAGCAGCAGGTCCCTGCCTCGCAGATTAGGGCACTGGGAGCACTTTGCAGGTTGTTGTCACAGGTATGACGAGGGAGAATTGCGCTCGCTATCCCCAGGTTACAAGAGGTGTGAACAAAATATGCAGCCAATTTGTTTTGTGCAGAATTAGAAGGGAAAAAAACATTGCCGGAGCGCGCTTTGGTTTATCCATACCTGTCTCCCGTTTGCATCCCTGTTTACCACTTAAAGTTTATTTTTCTTCTGTTTTATTAGTCCTCTTTGTGTGCCTGGTGTGAGGTATATGTGAACACGTATGTTCTGGTTCAAATGGTTATTTTAACTGAGTGACATCAAATCAACAGCTAAACAGCAGACACAGCATCAAAAAAAGAAAGCCATCCAATCCACAAAGCTCAACCGAATCACAAGGACAAAGAGAGAGTGTGAGCGTTGGCACAGGAATGACTGATCTTGGGGGAATTGGCAAGACCAACAGCAAGCAAGTGTATTACATATGGCGTGCCATTTTCACAGCTTCCACAAAGAGAACACAAAAAGTGTTATATCTCACTATCTAAGACTAATAAACAACAACCCAGATATGCTGAATCTGTTGAATACTGTAACAAAGAGACTCGAGGAGGACTTTTCAGTTCAAATCTGAGTTTAGATTACGGCAGGATGATAAGCCTCTCAGCTGAGGTGGTAAATTAAGCCGTCCTCCCACTAATTCTATGAGGTGTCAGTCAGGAAACTGGCCTGCCAGGATGACTTTCAGCTCTAATCAAGCCAGATGGTTTCTTAACACTGAATAAATGAATTGATTTGTATGGCACATCTCTAACTAGGGTTCATATTCGTCTACTTGTGACACGAAAGGTGGTCAGCGTGTGAGCTCTGATCCACTAACCCCGAGGAGGTGCATCTCTGCATGTGAATGTGACTAACGTGTTCGCAGTGTTTGTATGTGTTTGTGTTTGACAAAGTGTTAGGACGAGGCCTTTGTCGTCACAAGTGTACACAGCTCACACCTCAAGTGTTAACTTCTCCATCGTAACCCACTACACTTTATTACTATCATTAGATGGATCGCTGCACTTTCCCTATTGTGTGAACGGCTATCAATTATGCAGTCATCTTTCAATTATTGTATATTCTTAAAGTACCTGCTAATGAATTGTGAAACTACTGTGTTATGGTGTGATTATACTGGGCAGTAAGCAGCTACTGTACACTTAAACGCCTTTTTCAATTAGATCTAGGCGGCAGTTTTTTCAGTCATTAAGCACATTTGGTGTAAGGATGTCCACCTTACACTTAGCCAAAGGTGTTTCAGCAGTTACCGTTAGCCAGCAATGCAAAGCCACTGCTGCATATAAGAGGACTCCGAGGACAACACACGAGTACCCACTGTGATTTTCACTGGGGATTTTGATATTCACACCTGTACTAGGTGTTGTTTGGGAGTCTGATAAGCATGTGTGAAACCAGAGGGGTGACTAGAATTGGGAGCCTTATTTGAGGGGACAGATCTTTTTCAGATACATCCATCGAAGACGGCGCTGTTGATTTTGTATTTTCATGTATAACAATAAGAAGGGACAAAGCCAATCAAGCACGGTGTATCTTAGATACCAGCCATGTGTCTAATTGAAGCTGCACATGGCCATATGGGCATGTGCGAAAAATAGAATGTCCAACAACTACATAAGGATTCGAGCAGCACGTGGAAAAATAAAATATTTCCAACATCACTGCCAGTCAGTGACTACACACACAGCGCATGGAGGGAGTTTCATCTCGAAGCCATCATGCACGATTCTACTACAAGAGGAAATTGACCAAGCAGTCTATTATAAGGCAAAATAATTTTCAGTGCTTGAAGAAATCACAGACCTTATCATTACAGGATCAGAGGCTGAAAAACAAAGTGCATGGGAGTTGCTCCTCCTCTCTCTACATTGGTGATGTTCAGAGGCAGCCTGTTATTGGAGGTGTTAATTGGCAAATTCAGTACAAGTCAAGAGCATGTTCCCTGTCGTCCTCGCCCAGCGAGGCTAGGTCATTAAACCGAGAATGGATTCTTTCATGCTGCCTTAACCCTTGAATTGCAAGTTACCATTCCACAAACATCGCCATGCTCCATCCCACCCCCATGTGTCAAAGAAGGAGAAAAAACAACCTACAGTGATTCTACAGCGACAATAAGATAACAAGAGGATGACATCTTGAGAGCCAGACTTTTCACTCATGCAGTTATTTCAAATTGGCAGCCAAGTGTCTTCAAAAAGTTCAGAAGTTTACAAATGTCCAACACTCCCACCCTCCACAAGTAAACATATAAAAGTAGTCTTTGCTGTGGCGGCGGAACAATGTGATTTTTCAGAACAATGGCATCATCAGACTCCACTGATCAGCGCTTTTGTGTTCTGTGTATTGAACGAGTCTCTCATCCTGCCTGAAATGTGAGCCTCCTTTGGGGTTCTGGGTGCGATCTCACCACTGCCTCTGTCATCACTTGCTGTGACTGCCAAATCTCTGCTCCAGAAATCAGGGCTCTCAGACCAGCACTGAAACAAACACAATGGAGTAGGGGAGGCTGTGCTGAGACTTTGCACAGGCAGCGACGGCTTCAACACATTTAATCGAACACAAAGTCGGCTCCACCACTGCTGCACAGAGAGCACGAGGAGCCCAACGCATGGCAAGACAACTGTGAGGTGATACTCTCAGCTCGCAACGCCATGAGAGTTGGCAGTCTCTCATGCCAACGGTGACCAGTGCACAAACAGTTGAATATGCTTCTCTGCAAAGTTGTTAATTATCGAAATGACATTGATGTGAAGAGGGCATTCTAGTCAGGTGACCTTAATCCACTTGCTATCTCTCTGTTTTGTTTTACGGTTTGATTAAACCCTTTAACAATCTCCCTTTCCCCCCCTCCACTTGTGTTACATCTTTTTGGCAATGGCACGATCTGATAACCATTGTTTAAATATTTAGAAGAGTAGTTGTTGAAAATAATGACTTAGTGTAATGGTGCCTCATCTGTCTATTGTCTACTGCAATTATAATACAATTAACGGCCAATAAGGGTCCATTTCTTTAATTGAGGTGATATTCAGATCGTTATTGTTGTTTAAATATAATATTTTAGGCATAGATTTTAAATAATGGGAATAATTAAGTATTTATCAATAGTGAATTCCAATAAATGTACTTTTTATGATTTAAGAGTTTGAGTTAAAAATGTAAATAAGCATTTTCACCATTTAGGCCTGTTACAGATGTGTCCACTGCCATCATGAATGGAAAGGAACCTTCATGAGAAGTAGAACCAGTTGCAGGTGTTTTTCAGTGTCAGTCAGAAATCCTGTCAGGCACTTTGGTTTTACTTTCAGGTTCCAAGGTTTGATTTTTGCGCACAAGTGGATGTTTTTATTTATTTAAGTATTTAGTCTGTTTTTCTTCTTGGTAAATGTCGCTGTCTCTGGTGTTTTCCACATTTCCTCTTTTTTTAATGCTGTTGTTGTCACTATTATTATAATAATAATTATTATTAATAATAATAATAAATTCCAAGTCGTTAATTGCTCTGTGTGTGGGTGGGGGAGTGGGGGATTGTTGTATTGTTTGGAGCACTTTGTGTTACATTTTATGTGTATGAAAAGTGCTTCATAAATAATGTCTGATTGATTGATTTACTGATTGCAGAAACGCACAGATGCATAAACTGTATTGTAGCAGCAAACACATCAGGCTTTAACTCTGAAGACAGCTGTAAATATCGAACAAAGGAAGTGACACTGAGGGACGTGCTGCACGCAGAAAACCAGCTCCGTTATAGGGCTGAGTGAAACGGAGATCAAATATCAAAACATAGGACAATATATACACACACACACACACACACACATATATATATATATATATGTGTGTGTGTGTGTGTGTGTGAGTAAATAAAGACTAATAATACTTAAATAATAACACTTTACGGTAAAAAAAAAAAATCCCTTAACACCAGAAAAAGAGAACATTTATGCCATATTATATTTAAAATCTAAGACTATATCCAGTCTCATATTACAGTATTGAGAAAATATTGATATATTGCCTAGCTTTATATTCATAAAATGATAATGCTGAATATGATTTTTAATGTTCTTAATGAGTCAATGAGTTACCATGTCTTTTAAAAAAAGTCTATTTAAAAACAGAATGTAAAGCCCTGCAATATTTTTTTTTCCTTTTTTTTACGTAGCTTGTTCATGTTTCTTTAATTATTCTTTCTGCTGTTTGCATCTCTCTGTCATTGTTATTGTCATCCTTTTTAATTTTCACTTGCATTTGTATCCAGTAAATATGTGCATTTATTAAGTGTTATGTCATAGTAAGTATTTAAATTGCATAACCACTGTTTAAAATCTCAAAACTTACAAGACTTTTTATTTATAATGTATCGATTTAAACTTTTAATGGCATAACCACATGTACTATATTCTGTATTACACCATGGTGACCTATCGTTCCTCTCAATCCACTTAAAAACCAGCTACCATTAGCCCTCCTTGAAAGTACACGCTGGTAACGCAGGCCACGGAGTTCAGTCTGTGCATAGGATAACCTACGAGCTGAAATAAGTGCCAACAGCTATATACTGTGTGTTAGTTTCTGCTCGAAAATGACTGTGGTCCCCTGAAGCCGGTGACTTCCTGTCTCCCCGAACTCTCTGCAGCACCGACTGGCGGTGCAGAAGCACTGCTGATTAGCATGCAGTAATGATGGTGAGCTGGGCTCCATTGTTCTAACACCTCCCCTCTCCTCCGCACCAATCTGTCACCATTCAGTGGACTAGAGCTGCCTCAAATGCTTCTCTCCACAAATGAGATGGCTAATTAGTTGCCCCTCACGAATGATGCACTCTTCTCACCCCTGATTGCTTTCACCTTCTTGCTCCTGGCAATTTTGACACCTTGTAATCAGCCTGCTACTTCTCCTTCTCAATCCATATCCTTCTCCTTTTTTTTTGTCCTCTTTCAGTTTTTTTTTACAGCTCTTAAATGCATTTCAAATGTAGTGCCCCTGGTAGCCAATGTCCCGAGGAGAAATATGACACATATATCTCATATTCTGCTGGAAATTATGCCTTAGAGCTACTTTTCTCAAACAGGACACACTACTGTATACGCAGTGTGTAAATATACAGTGTACAGAAATACACACAAAAAAAACATCCTAGCTGTCAGTACGGGTTTCATCTTCCAAATAACAATGAATGACAACATAATTATGAGCAAGCAGCTGTTCATGATCCCAGAGAGAAAAGCATGCAGGCTGCACAATGTTCGACTCTTCACAGATTAACCAGAGAAGATCATTAGGGATATGTATTTGCCAAAAAAAAAAAAAAAAATTCTCCCTTCAGTATGCATGATGTGGACACTGATGTGTTTAAGCAGTGCTCTTTATATTCTGACTCCCTAGTATAAAATAGTTGAATATGCATTACTGACATGTTTAACACCGTCCTATGAGGCACAGAAAATTGTGCATCGCAGTCTCAGTTAATGGCAAATCAATCAGTCTATTAAACGGTTTTTGATTATGGAAGGAGATTTTTAGTCGTAAATAGCAAACATTTATAAAGAGAGGAGAAAAAAAAAAGGTTGTTTGCAGTCTTCACACCAGCTCATCTACCCAGCCCAAGTGTTACCAGCCCATAGCTGAAGGGCTGCAAGGTCCTCTCTGCACAACGCGCTGTTCCAACACACACGGTGTCCCCGCTTCCTCAAACATCATCACGCTGAACGGTGAAAATCACCGCAATTGTTTGCAAAGGTGTGAATAAATATAGTGCCAAAGTCAAAAGCTGAAGCTGTTGTTTAGAGCACTCAGGTTTAGTCAAATGAATAGTAGTGCACATACTGTAAAATATGTCAGTGACTGAAACATCATCTGTTCTGTTTCCAAATTACCTGCATATCACTGTTCAGTCTCTTTCACATCTTGTCAAACAGGTAGATTTTTCCACTGCTACGAATTAATAATATTAGCCTATAATGTCATTTAAAGCGCCTGCAATGTATCATTTTTATCTATCTGTATAGCATAAAACCCCACATAATGTTCACTTGTACATTAAAATACATTTTCCTACATAAATATGGTACAATAAAAAAGTAATTGGCATCTGATTTAACAATGAGTCTGTGCCTAATGTTATGTGTTGCCATCTGTGGAGACACTTCTAATGAATACATGGCATACTATCTTTTAAAATGACACACAGCTGCTTCAAATTATCCTAGTTAAGGTGCACAACATGGACAAATCATGGGATCACAGAGCTAGTGAAAAAGTGCTAATCAAAATGTTACCGTTCTGCAGAAATGGTTAGCGATAATAATGAGAGTAATTTAGTGCATATGGTTGGGATTTATAATACGTGACTTATTGTTGTTCTATGAGATATGAAATCGTGCTGCAAATAACAACAAAAAAGTTCTCTTATTTCAGCAGAAATTATAGCGAATTTGTAGATGTTATTTCTTCTCACAGGAAATGTTGTTAATGCAAATTGCTTTGAAACATGTTGCAGAAAGAAACCTTATGTTGTTATGAACAACAACAACAACCAGTTAAAAAAGATTCAAATGATAAGAAAAGTATAGAGTAAATGTCGGGTTTATTTGCTCATATATACCATATATATGCATCATCGTCACTTAGTACTAGAGGAAAATCTCAGCGTGATATTAGAAAAATATAATGAGCGAGAAAGTGTACCATTCAAATCTTCAACATTAAATAAATGGATTCAAGTCTTATTGCAGTGTCATTTCAAATCCAGTACAGCGCATGTTCGTCATGGCAGGCGTGACTACACCGTGAGTACAGTAAGTCTTGGAGTAGTTGTGGCCCTGGGCCCGTCAGTCTCTGCTTACACTATCAATTGTCGGCTTCATTCTTAGGAGAGAAATGCGAGTAGAGGTGGCTGTTCATTCGGTCCTGAGGAACCACAGCGTGGCAGAAAGCACATTTATCAGGACTGCTGCTCTGAGGCGACACCAGCTCTGTCCGCACGTCAACTGCATCACACAGCTCGGGGCTCCACAGAGGCTGCAGAGCCAAAGAACCAAAGAAAACAATATATTATTCAAGCTCTTAACAATCCTTACACTCACTCTATCAAAGCACACTCGGCCTTCAAGAAGTATGGTTGCTTTATGGAACACAAAAGTCTGCACACATACTGTCTGCAGTAAAGCTATTCTCAAGTGTTTAATTATCTCACTATTTACGTGTTCAACCAGCCCTGCCTATTATAAATGCCTGTGTTCATGTAATCCAGGGAACGAATCACATTTTGAAAAACTAGACCAACTTTTAGATCTTACTGCATGTCATTCACAATTTTATTATTAGGCATTTATACACATCAGCAAATAAATCCCATTTAACCACCATACTCGTTTCATCAGATTCAGACACTGTAACGTGCTTCCATCTGGCTCACACTTTCCAGCAAAGATGCCAAATATAACCAGAGCATCCATGCTTAAGTAAAAAAAGAATCAGCACACATTACACAGTAATACGTTTCACGTTAAGCCAAGGGGATTTTTTTTTTTTTTTTTTGGACTTCACACTGTTTCACTCCTCCATTAGCAAAGACCAATCAGAGACTGATAATTTGCTACTAGTTTTCTCAGACCTTCTCCTGTGATTCTCACCTGCTGGGGTCCCCGCACGCTCTCCTGGGAGAGCGAAGAAGATGTGGAGTGGGAGGGGGACGGAGGGTAGACAAAAGGCATGGGCAGCTCCACGGGCTCCTCTTCTGTCAGCGTGGAGGGCACACTACTGAGAGGCCGCTTCGTGGGTATGGTCAGACCAATGTGTCTCTCCGGAGCACTGTTCAGGAAGTCATATTCACTGTCCGCAGGGGGTGGGAATTTGACACTGAGTTTGGTGAGAGAGTCTACTAAGTCCCTGTCCTCGGGGCTGGCGCCACGGGACGCCAGAGACGTAGGCGGGAGTGGGATATCCACTGCTGACCTTAGCGCCGAGGAAAAGGGTCTCTCTGCCTCCGCTGTACGGTCTGTGCACTGGATGGGCATGGAGAACCGCTGATCTGTCAGACGGCGGGAAAAGAAGTGATTTTTACACAATTTTTCCAGCGCTGGCTTTAATGACATTTGAGCTCGGCGACGATTTCAGGGCCGCATGCATTAAGATATAATCCTGGTCGTTTATATACAAAGGCAAATATTTCCATCACACTTTATATTAATTGCTGTACGCATAATTGTTGCATTATTAATTTTAGAGCTTGTACCCAGAGCCAACATCATGCCATTGTCAGTGGATTTATTAAAAGTGTTTGTCGACCCTTTATAAACGGAGGTGGCCAGCCGTGGTTTGAAAGGGCAACAAGGCATTCCTGCTCGGTGCTAGTTAAGGTGTTGCTATCTAATTATCTCAAAGAACAAAGCAAAAGCAGGTTAACTCATCAGTTGTTATGACACATACAAGCCTATTTCAATTGAGCACATTCTCTTTTAAGTAATTGAATTAGGAAAACAAGTGGATTTTGGTTCAGGCCTTAGAAACGGCAGGTAGTATTTGGTAAATATTGAGATTACCGTGTGATGCATCACTCCCTCCTTGGAATCTTTTCAGGTGATCTTTCTGTCTCCTGGTGAGAGAGCGAATCTGCCGGAATTTCCCTTGAATTGCTTCAAATGCTTCCAGCATGTCCTGACTGACAAAAAAAATATAAAGAGTGAAATTTGTAATTGTAATATCCATGATATTTGTTCTTTCTTTATTTAAGTCTTTACATAAGGAGAGATACATACTATTCAACACTGCTGACTGGCACAGTAGGAGCAACAGCAACAGTGCCCATATTCTCCTGTAAAGAGACACATTACATTAATGGTGATTATAAGCAATAATAATACATATTGTTAATGCATATACAGTTTGATTTACACGTCACATTTTTATATTTATTAGTGGGAAATGTTTCCTGGCCTGTTAAATAATGAACAACAAAGCTCAGGCTGCTGAAGTGAGCGAGCGATATTATCCTCTAGCACCATCTGCTGAGGTAAAACAGGATACACCTTGAGTGAAGAAAAATACACTTCAAGGTGGATATTGTTACAGCAGCTGATAGATTTGGATAACACATGAATGGATGCATGATAGAAACCATGAAAGTATATGGGCATTCCCTTCTGATCAGAGCAAATGACTGGAAGAGCAAAGAATGTCTCATAACTATCATGTGATTATCATGCAAACTGCTTCAGAGCTACTGCAAACAAAGGTTGGAAATTAAATATTTGCAGACTGACAAACCTAAAGGATAATATTTCTATAGTAGGCCTGAGCCTGAACATACTTCCAATACATTTAATTTAAACGTTTTTATCATAATCAAGCTTTTAACCAAAAAAAAAGGTTCCTTTTATGATCCTTGTAACTGATAATAATAAAAATAAGTACATAATACTGTGTACCGTGACAACTTGAAACCTTAATATTTCCTGAGAAGGTTATCATACTGTGAAGATCTCATACTTATCGTGATTATGATTTTTGCCCTTATTACAGCTTTAAAACCTGTCAGGCAGCATGAATCACAAATGGATCGACCAGTTTCTGCTATAATCGTTTCCCATTTGTAACTGTGTTCGTGCAGCAACAACATCCAGCAGAAGTACGATCAGTGTGTGTTTGTGTGTGAGAGGAAGCTGAATGTATGCTCATGCAAAATTTCAAGAGTATGAATGAGGAAAAACCTGTTTTGGAGCCTTCATATTGAGATTTTCACCTCGTATAGACACAGAAAGAGCACAGTGCAGCACAGCAAACATACCGGGTACTGAGTTTTCTTATAAGCGCTGGCCCCGTCAAGGAGATGATTGCAAGGCTCACATTTCATCTCTGCTTAGAATCCAAAACAGTGAGAATTAACAGTCTGAAGAGGCAGCATCACACAGATCCAGTAAAATGTATGACAATCCAATATCAATGCCCAGAATGCAATGCAATTAAAATGATGTTGTCAGCATGTAAACAGAGAGGTCATCTGGCACTAACCTGCTGGTTGCTTTGTAGCTGACAGCTTAGCTTCCAGTTTTGAAATCAACTGCTGCTGGTCCTCGATCTGCTTCTGAAGTTTCTGAGTGTATCGCTGATAATATTCACTCTGTAAATACAAGGTTTCTGTTACTTTTTTAGCACCAATAACTGCAACCTGGTCTATACCTAAATGTCCATATACATATGAAAATAATAATCATGTTTTCAAAACGTTGTGCTACTTGACTTTTAACATAAAACTGTGTTTTATTTTTTTCCGTATTGGAACACACAAAGTTCCAATAACACAAAGTTTGAAAAAGTTTCTCTCCTCAGGTCGTTACCATTTGTTGCAGCTCCTTTTTAGCATTGTCCTTTTCAATGGAGACCTGGCGATAAGCTTCAAAAGCTTTATTGAGCTGGTCTCCGATGTTCCTTTCCATGCCGTGTGCTCCACAATCATCCCTGACGCAGCAGACATGAGCCCTGTGTGAGGAAACACAACACACGTTACTGATGCTGTTTTATAACACCGGCACACACAGTGGTCCACTCTTCATTAAAAAGTAAATAATCCTTAATGTAATGTCAAATTATTTATTTAAAATACTGATGCAGCAACAGTAGAGCTGCAATAATTAGCTGAGTAATCGATGGGCAGTAAGTTAAATAAATAAATATAATAAGTACTATGAACAACTAAAAACTGAAACATTTCAATGTTTCATGTTTCAAAAGGTGCCACTGGTTTGTAAGTAGACTTTATATACTATATTAACGAAACTTTCAAGAAGTTTTGAGCACTTTATTTAAAATACAAGCACTTTTCAAGGATTTCCTGCATGCAATAGAACGCTGACTACCAGTCTTCAAAACGCAGAGGAGCAGAAGTAGAAAACAGCATAAAAATGGCTAAAGTCATTTTTTCACTGTTTTACAGGAGATATATTAATCTGAATATCTTTGGTTTATAATAAAGCAACACATTTGAAGACATCATGTTGGACTTTCAGAAACAAGGACATTTTCACTACTTTCTAACATTTTATAAACCAAATGGCTAACTGATTTTTAAAATATATATATTAATCAATGATTAAAAGAATCGATAGTTCCAACCCTAAAAGACAAACCTGAGTCAGCGTACTTCCTAATCTCTGTTTATTAGCGAAGACTATGGGCAGTTCCTGTTAAATATTATCTTACATGCAGAAGCAAAATTTTATTCATATTTCAACAATCGAGGCCTCATTGTAGTTCTGTAAGAGATGATGCTGACAAGCTTCAGTGACTGGAAAGTAATGAGGAAAAGTTACTCAACTTGTTTGCAGTTACTTGCACAAATAGTTTAAGACCTCTGACCTAAACAACCCTTGCATTTTTGTTCTTTTTCGTCTGGGTCTACACAATTAATTTAAATTGCATCGAAACCGCAGTAAGGACTAATGCAATATCTGAATTGCAGCAGGTGGAATATTTGTTTAAGGTGAAACATGCTTCAAAATAATAATCTAAATTAAGTATTGTGGTGCTGCAAGATTTCCCGGTCTACAAATTGAAGTCAACTGACTTGAGAAAAAATATTTTAAAGGTCGAGATCCTCCCAAAAAGACAAATTACACAACATCATTTTAATATATCTTAACATTAAAAACAAAATAATCATACAAAAGTTATTTCTTGATGATATTGTGATTTGTATCACATTTTTTCCAGAATCGTCCAGTTCTACAACTTGTCCAATATAAACACTGACTTTACAGTTAGTTTTGAGCCGTTTGGGAACAGCTGCAGCACCACACTTAGCCTCCTGTTGTAACAGAGGACGCGTTGAGATGATGCAAAACAAGAATGTCAGTCTCATCCTGATCAATAATGGATCAACCCTCATTATAAATGTAGTAAACAGCAGACTGGACTACCTGTTACCGCAGCAGCTCCTGGATGAAGCCAGGCATTACACTACATTACCAGTAACGCTGGAGCTTACCGAGGCACAGCGAGGAGGAACAGCACTTTAAATGTCATTCAAAAGCTACTCCACACAGTTCCGTATTCCTTAAACTGTGAGTGACCGGGTAGCCATAGCTCATTCAACCGGTGGCGGATAAAGCGACCGAGCAGCAGCTCAGCTCCCTCGCCGCCTGAGAGTGAGTGTCCTCTTACCTTCATCCGTGTCACTCTTAAAGTCAAATTTATTGTTTTGACACCACCGCAGCGTCGTCGCCTAATCTTGAGATGCAAAGTTACGAAGCGCCGGAGAGGATATGGCAATGTATGTTTTACATAGCCTAGTTGAGTTGGGAACTTCCCTCGGGGAATCCCCCTGCTTCAGACTTCCGCCTTTAGCCGAGCGCGGCCAATCAGCGCGCAGCTCGGAGGAGCGCTGGGTGGTTAGCTGGTTGAGGGTTCTTCCAGCCTACGCGTCTGCAAACCGACTGTTGTGCATGTGAAAACTGTCCCCAAACTACACTCACACTGTGCTCATTTTACTCTGCAACACTCTGTCTTACACGATTTGTTATTCAACAAGTTATCTGAGGCTGATATAATGTAAATAAAGTTGTCAAAAGCATGGACTGGTTGACATGTTAGGGGGCCTACAGGCAACATGGCAGTGTATGAGGGTAGTGACCTACATGTAATCCAGTGGTGGAAGAAGTATTCAGATCCCTTACTTAAGTTAAAAAAAAAAAAAAAACATACTGTGAAGCTACTCCACTACAAGTAAACGTCCTGCATTCAAAACTTACTCAAGTAAAAGTGCAAAAGCATCAAAATGTACTTAAAGTATCAAAAGTAAAAGTGCTCATTGTGCAGAATGGCCACAAATATATGTTTATATTATTTGTATTGATGCATTTATGTAAGCAGTGAAAGATATGGCTCATTTGAGGTTTAATTTAAAAAAAAAGTCTGATCATTTGAACTTTATTATGTGTTTGATGTTAAATCTTGCCCTGAGATGTTTATTTTACCATTGTTTATCTACTGCAGTTATACTCCATGCCCAGTTTCTCTTTCACACACTTGACCTTTCACCTTTAGTGTGTAGTGCATGCACACAAAAGTTAGTTAAGATTGTAAATTACAGGCCTTTTTCTCAAGATTATTGTTCAAACAGTTTGAAAAGGTACAAGTTAAATATTTTTAGTGCCATTTTTTATTTTTGTTATATTAATGGAGAAAAAGTGGGAAGTTTAAAAAATGTAAATGTATTAGACTGAGTGATATTTTGCAGGCATGTGCCTTTTTGCATTATATTTTGTTATAATATTGTATCACATGTAAACTGTCATATTATTACGAATTTTTTTTTTACAATGTATTTAAACTATATTTTTAAGTCGCTTCAGTTAACCAAACTATATTCCTCTCTAATGTAGCTTTGCTGTAGATCAACTACTTCCAGTATGAAGTAACTTGAAGCTGTCAAGTTTCAAAGCAGCTACTCAAACACTGACTGTTGCCCTATTGTGGTAATTCTGTTAAACAATCTATTTAGGAATTTGCAGTGGCGGAAGAAGAAGGCTCCTCGAGAAAAGATAGTAAAACCACAGTGTAGAAATACTTTGTTGCATGTAAAGGTCTGTAATTCAAACTTTATTTAAGTAGAAGTATAAAAAGTATTAGCATTAAAGTATACGTGAAGTATTAAAGTAAGTTTCAAATATACCGAAATCATGAATAATTTTTAATATGTGCATATAGTTGGTAGAATACATTTGTCTGCAACTGAACTTTTTCCTTAAAAATTGCATGTTGCACTTTCACAGCATGTAGCATGGCTTATTTTTAAGTCAAAACGCACAAGAACAAAGTGAAGTCAAGAGTCATTGGTGTTAAAGTCCGAATGAAGTTGCAATTCTCTGTTGATTTTGTCAAGTCAAGTCTAAAGTCACTCAGGATTTGAGTCCAAGTCATGTGACTCAAGTCTACTATTTGTATAACACCTTCAAGAACAAGGCAATTCAAAGTGTTTAACATGTGTCGTAAAAAACACAAGGCAATGTAAAGCACACACACACACACACACACACACACACACACACTCACAGGGCAAATGAGGTAACTGCTACTTCAACACCAGACCTCCACGGGCCTCAGAAGGCCCCAGTTTACTGTGTGTCAGGTGATTTTTGGTAATTTTTCAATTTGTTTGGAGATTTGCATGACTAAAGTACAAAATATAAACTGTGTCCTGCATTGTAACATCATCTCCTGGTGATGTTATGTGCTCATATCACAAATAACCCTGAATAAAGTTTTTTTGTTTTTTTTTATCAAATTACCACAAACTGATAAACAAACAAGTCTTTTTTTTCTTTTTTTGTTACGCTGAAGTGGACCCTGAATAGGATAGTGGAGGTTTTTTTTTTAATTTCTTTTTGGAAATATCTAGATAGTGAATAAACTCTAAGACTGCTGAGTCATAACTGATTGCAGCATGTCACAGTGGGGGTGTAGGAGTCAATGTTTGTGCCCTTGTAAAAAAAAATCCAATAGACAGACTCACTAATATGCCTTTGTTTTTCTCGATTGATATTTCACATTTATCATCTAAACAGAGTATGTTTTCTTGACTTTTTCTTCTATGTTCTTCTAATGCACCGTTCCTTCTGTTTACAGTGTGTGCAGATGTGACACAGCTGACAACCTGTAGAAGAACTGAGCTCAATATGACCTTTCTGAAATGAATCACAGATCGGTCAGCGAGTACTGAATGCACACTTCTACATCACCACAGCGAGGTGAGAACTATCGCTACTGGAGGTCAACAAAAACATTACAATACTTTTAATAAGATGCAAAATTAATCTAATCATGAATGACAGGATGAGATAAATAAGAATCTCTCCCACGGACTATATGTATATAAAAAGATTGTATTTTTTTAATGTTTGACAGTGTTTATCCTTTAAAACCACCACATAACCAGAGGTGTGCTTTCCTGAGCTATGGTGCCCTCTGGTGATATTGAAGGTTAGAAAATTAATTTGTAGCCACATTTGATGCTACATTAGGTTGTTATGTTGAGACCAAGACCCATTGTCATATGAGGTTAAGGCTTCATTATAGAGCCCCATCTCGATCCCTAAAAACCCATGAACCCCCTAATGATGAAACTGAGCCACAGCTACTCAAGATGCAAGATGTGTGTTGTCACGCTAGTTATAGAAGAACAGGGCCTCCATTAAAGAAAACAGTCAATATAAAAATATAGATAAATGATAATAAAATAGCCCTCTAATAACAATATACAAGAAAAAACTAAAATCTATTAAAGAACATTTCAAAATAATAAATATAAAAAATATAGAGCAATGCAATATTTTTGTTTTATCTTATTTCTTATTCTTTAATATATATAAATTCAAAGCAAATATACATTTAAGGCAGAGAATAATGCACAGGGGTTGGATTACATTTAATTATTGCACTGTATGTTTGCACTTCTTTAGCACCATATTTATTTTGGCTTTTTTTAAAATCCAATATCCAAAAGTAAGGGCAAATGTCTCCCTGCTTTCTCTCTCAATGCCTCAGGAGTATATTAGTATTAGTTTCACTGTATACATATAGTAAGTGAGTAATGATGCAATACTCTGCTCTGGTGAAATACTGGTAATCCCCATTCTTTTTCTAAACAACGTGCGCTTCTACATCTCATCAAACCTCCAGTATTTTATCTAAAGTTATGTCTGCACATGTTTTAGATTTATAATTCTGACCCAGTGTCCCAGACTGCACTTAGTGCCTCTGTGAGAACTCTCTCCCCAGCATAAAGCAACCTGAGAAACACCAGCAGCACACAAATGATAACCAGCAGGTGGCAGCTTAGAGTGACTCTTTGAGATGCTGTGTCTTTTTTTAACCTCCTAACAGTTATTTTTACCTTAAATTATTGGGGATTGTCAGAGCATAGAGTCAAGTATCATGTCCTAAACTAAATAAAACTTCAACTAAACTTACTGAAGCTATGAAAAGAAGTAAACTACGCCATTTTTGTTGATGTAAAGTGTCATTTTGTACTTCAGCTGTTTATTTAGTCTGTATAAGTCTGTTATGTTTTATTCCAGAGCTGTCTACAAATGACTGAGCAGGATAAGTGGATGAGCGTTCCCTGTCTCCATCGTTGGTTAGAATATGAATTAGTGCAGACCTCTGTGAGGCCGGTCAAGCACAGTGGGACTCCAGTGGCCTGGCTCCTCCAGGGATCATTTTCTGGAGTCCTGCCACAGAGGTTGTCTTCTTTGACCCTCACTGACATTCCACCCTCAATCTGTGCTCCTACTGGGAATGACTTACACTCCTGGAGTGCCACCAACAACCTCAAATCGTATAAAGAACTCCAAGAATGCCTTTAAGGAAGACAAGAGCAGGCCATCTTACGGGTGTCACATATTTTTATGGCTGCTTTGAACTCTGGATTTATGGGCATAACTCTTGTCTTGTGGTTCTGCTAAAGAAAGTCATTTTAGACTGTGGTTTCCTGATAAGGAATGATTTCATAATTGAACACTGAGTGAGCCATATGAGTCATTTCAATGACCACACAATCATCCACCTCAAGTTCCATTTTCTCTTTTGGTTCAGTCTTCAATCCTCTCTTTGTTCATCTTTCCTGAGGAGGAAATTCTATTACCCAGCTGGCTGCACAGGATATTAATATGTAACCCAAAAATCAGTAACATTTCTGCAATTCACTCTGTATCAACTTAAGCTACTGAGCCCGGGTGAGAGTAAACAACACTAAAGATGGGAAAAGTGCAAACATGATGAGACAGATTTATGAATACTCTGCTCCCTTTCATGTGGCGATCTGCTCTGTTTGATCGCTCCCTCTCTCTCTTTCTCTCTCTCTTTTTCCAAAGTTAGTACTGAGTGAAGTGACTTCACTCTCCCTTGTGTGACTCATAAATCATAATTGCCTCCACAAAGCTCCACCATGCATTACTATCAGCTACAACACTCACATAGCCTGAAAGGCGGTGTAGCATTTCCGACAACAATATGTGCATTTCCTGCGCGGCGAGACCACAGTAATAGCACTTGCATAACCCAGAAGAAGAAGAAGAAGAAGAGGAAGAAGAAGAGGAATCCATTGGCTGCTTTGCATTCATTATAAAAAAATGTTGCCTTCAGACCTGTAATCAATCTCTGCTACATGCAGCCACTTAAAACTGATATTTATGCTCAATATACACAATAAAGCGATGGTTTTCTGTCTCCCAAAGCGATTTTTGTCAAATACACTGACCTCACCACTTACAAGAGGACATCAGCGGTGAAGAGAGGCCTCATAAATTTCAGCAGGAATGATCTCAGGGGAGATGCGGCGTCCTTTTTCCAGCATCATCCATAGAGAAGACACATAAAAGGGTCAGATGTGAGGGCTTTGCCCTTGGTCCATGATAGGACACTGGTATATGTGGTTTATTGAATGAGCTGTGCCCTCAGTATCCACATTGAGGATGAGTGGAGTATTTGCATGCACAATACCATGTATCAAGTGATCTGATCATCTAACGTTGTATTCCCCAGGCAGGCAGTCCCATTGTCCTTTGTGATGGGTCACTGATGAACAGGATACTGAGCTTGCTGATATAGGGGGCCCTGTTCTAGATACACATCACACTGGAGCCTGCCTGGAGCTTAGCCGTAAATCTTGAGCCAATGCAAGGGTCCATCCATGTTTCCTCCGTGTCTAGCAAAATAAACAATCTGCTGTGGGTCTGCAGAAACGCGAGATCAGACAGAGGGCAGAGCTGAGGACTCTGGCATGCAGGGGGAGGAGGGGAGGGAGGAGGAATGCAGGAGGGGAGGGGGGGGCGCATAGATCAGATTTCAGGAGCCCCAGAGAGAGGTGGAGGAGAATGAAAAGAAACCTTGCTGACAAGAGCAACTATAAATTAAAGGGAAAAAAAATAAGTCAAAAAACACTTTCTTCTTTGTTCTTTTGCACAATTTCTTCAGTAAAATGATTGTTGTGTTATTTTTTCTTCTGAATTGTTGTTCCTGTGCAATCCATCTCACTGTGACGAGGAGAAATGTGTGCTTTTTTGTGGAATATGTGAAAGTAGGTGTGTCAGAGCAGACCAGTGAGCCACTGTGGTTTCCATCAGAGACTAAAGCTGCACACAATATTGTTTTGGTTGAGGCTGTGGCCTCAGGGGCTTCCTGCTATTTGAAGAGGATGGGGTGGGGATGTTGGGAAACTGTGAGAAGATCCTGTAGTTCTGAGAATTTTATACAATCAGACAGTTAATCAAATTCTTTATGGGTAGTTTTATGATTATCAACCATACTTATTCTCTTGTAGTATTTTGATATGCTAAATTCCAGGCAGTAACAGCATTTATTTTTGTGTTAAACTTCTTATTTCCACAGTGCTCCAAATAAGACAGTGCTCTTAGCTGTATTATAGTATGCAGAAATTCAGCAAGAAGACTTTCCTGCAAGCTTTTTGAATTTCCTGATTGATAGCGAGAGGAAGTTCTCTCCCTGTTCCGGTTACATAAGTGCTAACCACAAACCTCCCATTGAACAAAATGTCGTTTATATTACGTGTAAGGTAATGAGCGTCAACCATCCCTTGATATCTCTTTAATCTCCCTTTAAAACATTGATTTATCACATAACTTGTTACAACCACTGAATCAGTAAGATACAAAACATAACTTTTGTGTCCAGTCGACAAACCTTAAACAACATCAATATATTTTGACCTAAACAACTTTATGCGAATGCTTTTTTGACCAATGTCAACAGTCCGAAAGCCCCCAAAGTGAACCAGCAATATATTACTGGTTGGCCTCAAATATGTGCATTGATTTCTAATTTGTCAGTATAAGATAAGGCATTTCGGACGTCCAAAATCAATAGTGGTGTGGAAAGGGAGGGTCACAGTGATGTGTGTGTTTCCCACAGTGGCCGAGGTTCACCAGATATGGATGTGATGTGAATATATTAATAGCAGACTCCACTGAATGCTTTTTATTTCCTTCTTTATGGGAAATGTAGCCATCGAATATCCCCTTGCTTTTCCTAATACCCGCAATTAAGTAACAGTGTGTTTGGCTGCATTATACTGTTTGTTCTGAAGGGATTGGGTGGACTTGATGAGGCATGTGGGATGTTCACAATTGGCCGACTTTATATAGATCTCATCTCTATAAGCTGCGCAAACACAGCATGTAAAAAGATGGATTTTTGCTATAGCAGCTGTGATGAAGTTGCTCTATTTGCTCTTCAAACCTAACATCTTAACAGAGTTGTTGATTTTGCAAGTATCCAAACGAGAACATGACAGCAACAGACACAGAGCAGACCTTGTCAGTTATGTTGCTTTGGAGAGTAAAATAGTAGAAAAATGTCATTGGAGATGCAGCAGAACTAAAGTGATAGGGCATATGAGGTTTATAAGAAAGTCCCCAGCCGACCTCACATAAAGAGCTCTCTTCATTAGTCAAGCTCATGAAAATTTTATCAGTAAGAGACTTTAGGCTCCAGATTATTTCTACCAGCAACAGGAAACACAAATGCATTCACGCTGTCCTTCAATGCAAGTTACTGCAATGAGAAGTTTTGGTGCATTAGTGCAAACGCACCTCCTGACAAGTTCTCAGTGCCCAGACTTAATAAAATAGAGCCATTCATTCATGGCATTTCTTGTGATTATAAGGGGTGGTAGCATTTATCTGATGATTATTAAAGTGGTAACCAGAAGACCAAACAATGTCTTCTTGTGTAAAAAGTGACAATGGACAAAAAAAGCTATGAAATCAGTTTGGGTTTTGCAGGATTTTATAGGACAGAAGTTGGCTAAACGCTACAAAGCACTATAGTCATGGATGGATTATTGAACGAGCCTATGGGCCCAAGCTGAGGGGCCCAAACTATCAGGGGGCCCTTTACTTCCCATACAAAATAATAAAAATAATAATAATACATTTTATTTAAAAGAGCCTTTCAGGTCATCCAAGGACACTTTACAGAAATAAGTTAAAATTACACAAGAAAAACGTTATAGACCTAAAAACAAATAATAAAACCAATGTCTAAAATCACACAATAAAATGTGTCAATGAGACTAGTAACTAGGAAGAGACATAAAATGACCACAAAGAGGCGCAAAAAGACTACAAAGAGGCGTAAAAAGGCTACAAACTGACACAAAAAGATGACAGAAAGACACAAAAATACTACAAAGAGATACAAATAGACTACAAACTGATACAAAAAGACTACAAAGAGACAAAAAGACTACAGAAAGACACAAAATGACAACAAAAAGGCACAAGAAGGCTAACAAGAGATACAAAAAGATTAAAAAGAGACTCAAAAAGACACAAAAATCAATGCAAAGAGACACAAAACAACATGATAAAGAGGCGTTTTGCATGTGTGCCCCTGTGGCCCATTGTCTCATAACCCACCCTTGTCTATAGTGACATAAACTGATTTAAAAGTCAAACGTTACTGTCTCTTAGTGTCCTAATGTAATCCCATAAAGTTCTATTCATCATCACTGATATCCCACTTTGCCTTTCTCAGTTTTCCCCATCAATATTACTTCCTATTTATCTGGAAAGTGAATGCTGTGCTGATTTTACTGAAGTACTCTTTCTGGAGACTGTTTTGAATTAGAGCATATTATTCATACAGATTGTTCAGAGCTAACACTAGTCATATTTGGCAGGCTGCTTCCACCAAAGTAAACTTTAAATCATTGTCAAGGTGGAAGCATTAACTGCCATGGTGAGAATGTGGACAATAGCATTATGCTGAGGCTGAACAGCACCATACAATGTTTACAATAAAGTTTGGAGAGTTGCCTGGCAGCAGAATGTACACAATGAAACAGCCCAGTGGCGCTGCTCTTTATGTCAGCGTCAGGGCTGAAAGAACTGCCTTTGTACACATATGACTCTCATTCTGGGGACGTTTGACATGAGCTAAATGAGGGCCAGGCTCCACAATAAAACCTTTCCTGCCGCTGTCAAGTATTTCCTCTCATATATTTGAAAGAATTCAGAAACGCTTAAAAAGTGTGTGTAAAAATGTCAGTGAGAAATATGAATACAAAAGCATAAAACCCACTCATAATACAAACCCCGGCATGGGAGGACAATTTTAAAAGTTTTCTGATGGTTTTTTTTTAGCACTTTATACAGTGATGTCAGGGGTCAATGAAACAGAAATGTCATTTGTCATCAAAGCTTTTCGTTAACAAATAACATCATAGTGAACATTTCACATTATTTCCAGTGATTTCCAGTTTCCTGTTTTTCGATTTCTCAATGATTTTTGACACATTTTGCACATTAAGTTAACATTAGGCAAGTTGTTCCAAAATAAACCCGTATGCCCAGCATTATCAAAAAAGCTGCATAATAAAGTGCTTATGCTGCTTTAGTTTTACATAGGGAAGACAGGGGGTGTAGTAATACTTTTTGTTTATCGGTAACTCAGCAATCTGGCAAAAAAACAGTGGACCAGCCCATCTACTGGGGCACACGGCTACCTCCGTCACCTTAATAATGGAGCAGCCCATTTCATTGATGGGCCAATTCATACAAAATTTTCCAGGAAACTGCTGAATTTAGTTTCCAGCCCAACTCTGAATGTACGTTTAAGTGGCATGTCTCTTCTAAAACTGTGAATACAGCACAGTGTGTGTGTGTGTGTGTGTGTGTGTGTGTATGTGAACCAGAACTGACAACGTACAGTGTCCCCTCTCCAAACAGCCTTTACACAGCCAAATTGGAGCATGTAGGTTTGAATACAAAGCATTATATTAAACCACAGAACCTGCTACTTAAAGTAATGTAGATCAAACTATTGTATCTACAATACATTAATGCTAGGCAAAAAAAAAATCTTTATAAAAAGATGTATTTTTCCTGAGAATCTGTTCAAATCAGTGGTGAAATCCACACATAGACATTCAAAAAGGGAAATGATGACATCACTGCAATTTGTTTTTGATTTGTCAAACAGACAACATTTCATCCAGCGTGGTGTTACAACTTTCTTTGGTCTCCCCTATAAATAAACTAGTTTCTCATGCTCTATAAACCCCATAAAGTTATGGAATTTACTCACCTTAACAAAATAATAAATATACAAAAGTGTGATAATGACAAATGAAGACACTGCTGTCCTCACCAGTGTGGTCTCTGCTGCTGTAAATCACATGCACCATGTGACGAGGGATTTCAGACAATCCTTTAATAAAGGCTGTGAAAGACCGTCTCATTTAAAACATCTAACTATAACCCATAATGTATTTCATCCTCAATTGTTCATTATTACACAGAACCAGTTAAGTGACTCATTCATTTTTGGATAACTGAAAGCGCTGTCATGAACACCACCCCCACAGCAGCACCTCAATTAGAGAGCAGAGTTGTGAATGTGGCCTTTTTTTTCTCTGTGACACACACCATAGGCACTCACAGCTCTCTTTTGTGGGTAATTTACAGTCAAGAGTCAGTGGAAATGAATCTGCTGCTTCCAAAGAGGGGTTACACGCCCCAACCGAAATACTTCCCTCCATCCAGGCAGGAAGGTACAGAGACTGTTACTAAAAGCTTCCTGGAGCTGCTGAAACACTTCTCAGGAATCTAACACAGAGAGGAAGCGAGGAGAATCGTCTTTCTCTTTCCCTTCACACAATGAGCTATGAAATTGTGTTATGATTTGCAAGGACAAAACAGAGAGCAACACTTTCTTCATATACCTCAGAGTTGTTTACTGGACTGTTTTCATTAGCTCAGGGAGGAGTGAGAACAAGTAGAACAGTGTCCTAAAATAACCTCACTCTCTTATTTCCCTTGGAAATACCCAGTGT
>CAFUXE010001778.1:83675-105668 GCA_903364295.1 Serranus cabrilla | reverse complement strand
GTGTGTGTGTGTGCATGCAAGCTATCTGTGTATCTACCGTTTGTGCCTTGGTGATCTTGTAATCTTTGCATCTATGCATGTTTGTGCCTGTTCAAGTGATTGTGCATGGGCGATCTAAACCTGCATCTATAATGAAAGGAGATCTCCTTCAGGGGAACAGCGTGTTCTCCGGATATTCAGCAATGGCTCCCGTTTCATATCAAAACCGTCTGCTTGCAGTGATTTTAATTGTACATAGGCTTTACATTTAAGTCATTCCAAGTCCAGTTTGTGACGTGGAAAACATTGGACTTTTTAATTTACCGGTAAAATGATTCCAATTGTGATAAAAGCATTTATTTCCAATATTACCACATACATGTGATTATTTAGGTGTCTTTAGAGTGCTACACAAATGCAGAGATCAGAGATAACCTTTCCTTTCACTGCTTCATAAAAGGTGGTGGTTCAATTGCCTCTCTGTCCCCCCCTCCCCTTTAGTACCCTGAGCAGAGTGCTGAATCAGACCCTCTCTCCCTTTCCTCTAATGTGACCCCTTGACTCCCGTTGGCCTTGTGAGCTTCTCTCCATGCTCTATTGGTGACCTTTGCTTTCATTTAGGAATGGTGTATTACATGTCACACCTTTAAGCCTTCACATGTCATGCCTTTAATGAAAGGACCCTGATGTCATAGTGGGCTCTTAAGGGTAATTGCTGTGATTACTAAACTTTAAAGACCTGATGTTTTATGATATAGCTAAAGCAGAGCCGCATGTTCTTTCTAGATTTCACCACAGTGCACATTCAGGTCAATGAATTAGGCGGGCAGATAAACTTTCATTTGCAGCCGAATTAGTTGTCCTTGCTCTGCTAACTAGACTCCAACTGTTTAGTTAGAACAAGGCAGTGGTTGTAGCACGGTGCTTGTACCTTGCTGAAGGTCGCCATTAATTCACATTTTCTGCCACCAGTGTTGGTTTTCCAATCAGCAGGTGACAGTAGTGGGTAGATTGCTTTTGATTTATAGCCCAGCCTGCCCCTCTTACCTGCTCCAATAAAGACCACCCCCTCACACACACAAACACACATACAAACCCCCACAACCACCTGTCAATCACAATAAGTGGGTCCGACTGCACCCAATCCAAGCCATCTCTCTCAGTAAAAGGTTACTTAACTGCAGGACCTAACCCTCAGGATCAGTTCATCAGAATAATTGAAAGCATGTTTTCCAAATGTCCTCCATTGGTTTATGGCCTGCAGAAAGTTGCTATTTTATTTTCAGAGGTTTTGCATATCCACTAATGAGACCTCTTCTGAATAATCTGCAAAATCGGTCATTAGTAAATGCTAGGCAGATACAGTATTTCTAACCTTTAGTCAAAGTGGTTTGTTATGATGGTATTAATTAAAACCAATTGCTTTGTAAGATTGAGCTCATTGTTGCATCCTGAAAGACGTAACTTGCTGCTGTCAGATTAAACACATTTCCTATTCAGATTCAGAAGTAAAATTGCATTATTCTCCATTGTGTTACAGAGGAGCCAAGCTTTTTTTGTAACGTCATGTACACAAGTACAAAGTATTCTTTTAATTAGGATATTTGTTTTTAATGTAGGGCATCTGAATGATCCTTTACTCCTTTTATCCTTTACTTAAGTGCAAACATTTCTCCAATTCCACTCATGTAATGTAGCAATTAGATTCATATTTAAATAAATATTGTTTATAGTAATTTGTTTATAGTAATTAATAAAATTGAGGAAAGACCGTCATGCTTATACGCATGTGTTTCCATCTTAAGCAACTGTGTTTTGATTTCTGGGCGTTCCTTAAAAAAAATATAAAATAAAATAAAAATAATCAAATCTCTTTTTACGGGAATTGGGTGCGTTTTTACTACAGCATCCCGTAAAACACAGCAATCATTTTCAATCAGACCTCTATGAAGCCACACCAATTTATCATGGCTATTTACATTGGAGCTCATATTGATCATGGTTAGATTGCTGCCTCCCACATCTCCACTGCCATTAACATTTATCATTAAACCTACACATAGGGGTTGATTTAATTCGCCATTATTCTAATTAAAGGCTATTGTTCTTTAGGTGTCAGGTGTTGTTAAATGTAAGGATACAGTGAAACTTGTCAGAATATAACATCCTGGACAGCCACACGGTGGAATGTTTGGTATGCACCTTTTAATACACGAACGACAACAGAGGGGGGAACAGTGTATTTATATTATGTATTCATGACAAAAGCGAGTGTAGCTTATCTTGAATGTGCATACATATTGTCTATATAATAAGAAAAAACTTTTAAATCTCAATTTGAGAGAGTAGATGCTAGCTGTTGTGTTCTTTTGGAAACATTGTCAAAACAGCACCCCTACACCAAATGGTCGAATGGTTTCTCCCACCGTGGCAGCGTCTGTCCTGCGCAGCGCCGACTGCAAATCAATGAAGCCAGTCAAACAAACGGGGCTGGGCAATCGAAGTTGGGACAATTTACGGAGGTTTCTATTACCGGATAGTCGACGACAATAACGATATGTACACAGCTAATATGAATAGCATGCTATTTTTGTGTCCTTTAGCGAAGTAAGGAGGATATCCATGTCAAATAATTTTCTACTTATTCGAGGAGTTTGATGTATTTCGCTTGAAAATTGTAGCTTAACTGAGAAACTACCCTCCCTATTCGCACTGAGGATGATTTTTGCTAATACTGGAAACCCACCAAGGACTCCGTATCGCAAACAGGTAAATACGCAAATATTTATCAAACACACAGCCTTCAGACAAGACAAAACAAAAAGCTGACTTCGTGGAAGTCGCTAAAAAGCTCCAGTTGACAGTATTTCACTTGTATATAGCCGACGCTCAAACAGAAAGAAAACTTACTTTGGTTTTCTTATGTAATTTGTAATGGCTGCGTTGTGTCCCTGTGTGTAATGAAACATTCAGATAGGCCACTTATGCATAATGAGAATACCTGCTGCTCGGGCTGCGGTCCAGGTCGGACACTGCTGGAGAGATACAGGCCTGTGAGCTCAGCTGATGCTTAATTTAATGGCTATAGAGTCCACATAGCAAAAGAGCCGGCTAACCTTTTCCAACAGCAACACTTATACTTATTTATGGATTATACATGAAGTATATATATGAGCACCATTTCACAGAAACTCATACAAGTAAGCAATTCCCATAGTAGGATATTTATTATTGCTTAGATTGGACCGGTTGGCTTTTATTTAGTCAAACTTACTTTCAGTGATATAAACCAAAAGTCACCTTAAATGTAATCATACACCCTATTTGTTGCAGTATTAGGTTTCTCTGTGTGGTACGAAATTATACGCTATGGATGGCTAATTGTCCAGTGATGCATTCAGTTTGTCCCAGTTACATATAGATTTTTTTAAACTCCCTTTAGCCAAAAGATTTGAATAAGCATATTTACTCTGCCTTGCTCATGCTGTTATCCTGTGGCTAAGAGCTCAATGGGCGAGGCCTGTTACTGGAAGCCCTGTGTATTTCCAGTTCGGATATGACGGGCTCTGTCGGGTCTGGAGCTGGCTGATAAGATGCAGTCCTCTCCCCCATCACAGTCTCTCACAGTCCTGCATCTGAGTAGCAAGGCACATACGTGAAAACTTACAGTTCCAGTCCCAAAATAAGGGAAGTCGCTCCCACCTGAAGCCCAGACTGAGAATAGAGCTCTGCAGCAGACATGCTTTTGAAAGGCTGTTGCATACTATTTCTTGAGTTTATGTACTTTATCTCATTTTTAGCAAAAGTTATATACAAATGCACTTGGAGTTTTTTTTTATTATTATTATTTTTAAAGCTTGGTATATGATTTTCCACATCTTGTTGTGTTTGTATTTATCATTTTCCGGCCTACAGTTCAAGTTATTGCTGGTATTGTTCTAGTCGCCAACATAAACATATTTGTATGAGGTCAAACAGACTCCTCGTCTCAGTCTGAATCTGACTCAGATGCGATGGCTGAGTCTCTCAGATGTTAGCCACTTTGATGTGTATTCATGGATGTATTGTACAACTGGATATGCTTAGCCTTGCAGCCAATTCTGCCCAGTAGAAGTAAAGCAAAATATCCCCCTGTGGCCCAAAAAGCTTTTCCCCCATAGACAACCATTATAAAAGAGAGTTTTTCTTCTGTAATACTGTAAAGAGGATACCCCGAATTTCAAAAAAGGGGAATTATGTTTTTATGATCCATGGAGTTTTCATATTTTTTAAACTTTCCTCAAACAGAGAAAAGCTATTTAAAAAATCTATGATACCATCACAATATAAAGTCTATAGGCTGAGTGGGAACTTTTGGGTGTGGCTAGCAGAACACACTATTGTGCATATTCAGTGGGTGACATATAACTGTGTACCTGGAAGGTAGAAACTTTTTTGACACATGTGCCAGACGATCATTTCTCATTGGACTGAATAGGCGCAATCTTTGGCTCCAATAACCAGTTCTTATAATCCAGGTGTGCACTTCTCTGTCAGCGGTCAACCTAGCACAAGCAGCGAGGCGAGAGGCCAGATCCAGAATTTCTCAATGAAGGAGAAGGTGTAGATGTCGGGCTCTTCTTAGAGTTTTTTGTTTGTTTGTATTCACGGTTATGTAATGAGCACTAGTTATGAGACTAACTGTGACCTACTTTATGTTACGTTTATTATAGTTTAGTCAGGTGAGGATTTTATTCCTTTTTCCGAAGATGGCAAAAGATTTTTTTAATACACTTTTGTCACCTATTTACGTAGCAACAGTAGCAACATTATTGCTGGTGTCTTAATGGCAAATACTGAAGAGCATTTTTTAACAGCTCTCCCTAGCGAATCCATTACATGTCATTTTTTCTTTTCCATATACAGTGAAAGCATTTTTATCATTTTAACTTTGTGACAAGGACCATGCTTAATTGATTTTTATGGTGAAAGAAAGGAAGGCTTGTGCCTCCAATCAGTTGGTAAACATTAAGTCAAACTTGTTTCACTGTGAAGGCATGTGAGGCTGTTGACCCTTCGGTCACAAGGGAAGATCCGCTCGTCCAGACTTGGGTTGCTCAATCCTGTCACCACTTCATGCTTGGGATTCCATCAGCTTCCTCTCAGCTTGTGATTCCTCAGAGAGGGAGGGGGGGATAATCATTGTCGGATAGTAAAGAAGAAAGACAAATCCCTTGAGGAGAGCGCTCTCTCAGACTATGACATCTGTGTCTTGTAAACATAGCACAAAGTTGTCCAATCACTGAATGAATTTAGCTTTTCCCCCCTTTGTCCTAAAAAGGACAGGCCCCGCAGCTATTACTGAGAAAATGAACCAAAACTGAAAAGCATGTGAAAATCCCAGTGCCAGTTGTTTTACCGTCTTCTGTTTCTCCTGAAATTATAGGGAATAGATACTCAGACGTACCAGAGGTTGTTCAAACCATTCAGGGCATATAGATAAAGCCGCTCATTAATGAGAGTGCTAAGGTTAAGAGGACTGGCGCTAAACCAGAGATGACTGTTTATGTTGACCTGCAGATAGCTTATTCGACACCCCGGTTTGACATCAGTGTGACACTAATGTCAGAGCTACAAGCCCCTGTGGACCCTGGTTGTGCTGACTGTGAGGGTGTGATGGAGATTGTTCTGCAGATATGGATCACTGCTCTGTAAAACATTAATCCTCACGCTGGACAGAAACCCACATGATACTAGTGATGGAGTGGCAAGACGGTTCATCTTCTCTCTGTGACTGTATATGAGTTGGTAAGGGCACACAGTAGGCCTTATTTGGTTTTTGTACATGTGAAATCATACACAAATACCAAAAAACCCCAATGAACCCATAAATTATGGTCTGTTTTTAATCACTGGACAGATACACAGATTATCTTTCACTTTCATTAACATTGAAAATTGGGGAATTTGCCCTTAGTGGAGGTCAGTGTTCTCCAAGTGCCCATAGTTTCAGTAAAGTACAGATATTTTGCAGCAATTTCTTGTTTAGTCCTGTCACAGACAAGGAATAGACTTACTTAAAGCTGCTATAATCAATATTCAATTCTTATTTATAAGGGCTCAGTTTTGGTGACGTACACAGAGACAATTTTCACCCGACTCTGCAGTTCCCCTCAGCTCTACAGACCCCTTCAGCATCTTTTTTTTTTAAACTGTTTGGTTTTACGGCCTGCAACTTTACTGGTTTGGTTCACTCTCACCGCATCAGCGTCATTTCCAGACAAAACAATCAGCTTTTTTCAGCTCTAAAAACCCACTGTATGCTACCCGCCCAGCACCCAGCAACTAACAAACATGCTTAGCAACTAGCCAGTACACCTAGTAGAGCCTTTTGAGGCTAATTCACAATTTAGCTCAGGGGTTGGTTGGGGATAAAAACAGATCAAAAAGAGTGTGACTATTGGTCTTCCATTCATCAGGTTGCCAGAAACACGACTCAAAATGAAAGCTTATGTTACTTCCTATCTGCTGGATGTGGCACTTGTAAAACATTTGTTTTATAACAACTCTGCCTCAACATTTTAAGGTGAAATATGAAATATGCCCCACAGTGGCCCCAAAATGAGTTATTACAGATTTTAAGGTAACTTAGCACCACCTGAAAATCGTATTTGTGCTGACCTCCAGTGGTTTCACTTCTCACCTTGCAGCAGTGATGTTAAAGTGTTCTTCAGGCTTTTTCAGTGTACTGTGACATAAGAAATACACTCCTGACTACACCCAAACAAGCCCATTAGACATGCCAGTTGTGGTTAGAGGTGAATCAGTCATTTAGACTTGAGAAAACTGAGCCATGACGATAAACGTTATTATTTAATTACAACCCAGCCTGAACTTGAATTCAACCCAGTTGTTCTGTGTTTCCCTGCTGTTCCAGCAACCTGTTGCCCCGTCGTCACAGCCCATGGCTCCACCTAGCCCGAGCAACAACAGCAGCAGCAGCAGCACTGCAGGCTGGGACCAGCTCAGCAAAACCAACCTCTACATCCGAGGCCTGTCCCCCTTGACCACAGACCATGACCTGGTCAAGCTCTGTCAGCCGTGAGTTCCACATTTCCTCCCATCATTTTCTGCTATTGATCAGCCATTGGTTTATTGGCTTACTTTACTACGCTTAGAGTCTAGTTTAAATGTGCACCAACCATTACTTTTGACATGTATAATTACATAAAAAATAGATTTGACAACAATAAGGGCTAAAAAGGTAAATGGCAATATGTAATTATGACATTTTATAAATACAATTGCACACTTATTGCATTGGAAATTAAAGATAATTATATAGTATTCTCTTTGTTGCAATTCATTCAAGCAATTCCTGCCTTTATAATAAGCTGACTATATTTAATCTCTGTCTTTCTATAAAGAAAAGAGGGTTTTGAATCATGCAGAGAGCATTGTGAGTCACCTATAGGTACTTATATGCATATTTGAGATTTTAACAAATGCAGCAGTATTTTAGTCCTCATGTTAATATGACATGAAAAATGTATGTTGAAAACCACACAAAGGCAAAGCGTATGTGAGGAACATGTGGGGCACAGCATCAGAGGCTTCATATATCATGTGTGTGGATAAAGGAGAGATACTGTCAGCGCCGGACTCGTCCACGGCTCTCTTTGTGTGCTGAATGTTTTATATTTGCCAAGCAGGGAGGCCACCCAGGTGCTTCAGAGATTTTATTAGCTTTTTTCTAAAGCCCCATCTTCACATTGCAGTAGTGACTTTGTATTATAAAGCTGCCAATTCATTCGTTGCCTGTTTTGAAATATATTACCTTCAACAGTGACACTGTATTTTATTCGGCTTTATTCAGATGTATAAAAAATTCTTTACTTTGAGTGTGTTTGTTTTTTAAGTTGATATAGACTGATCCTCAAGATGGAGAACTAAATTTAAATGAACAATGTAAATGAAATAATTTGTCACTGGTTCAAATTTGCAGAAGTACTGCACGGTTCCACACAGAAGGAGAAAACGGACTTAGAGTTCGGATAAAGAACAGTTCATAAGTTCATGCACTTTCACCCATTTCTTTCAGCCTAATCCCTCGCTAAAGTATTCTCCTGGTTAGCTGCAGGGTATGTCATGGCCTGTATCACTGTCAGTGTAGATTATACAGGTCGTTTTTCTCCATGTGGAGAATGTAGAATGAAAAAATAACGTACATTACATGACTCCAGGTTTTAAAGACTTTCTTTTCCACCTCATTGAGTATAGAAACTCTGCAGAATCCCATTCTATTTTCAAGGTTTGATATGCTTTTATGTACAGTATATAAAATATATATAAAAAGGATTTAATTTATTGAAAATAAAATGATGCAATTGCTTCACAGGTAAAGAAGTCAAGTAAATTAGCTATAGACTCTTTCTGTAAAAAAGACAGGGGTTTTTTGAACCAAGCCGGATTCTAAAATGTCATAATGTTCATGTTATGTGAGGCAGGGGTTTGCACATTTGGGGCATTTGTATGTGAAAAAAGGTGCATAATAAAGATGTGCCTTTGGTGACTCTGTATAAAGATACAGTGGTTTTAGTTAAAAAGGGACTGTTTGGCTTCACACTCACATGGTGGGGATTTTCAGAACCACATGGAAACCGCTTCCTGTTTCTCATATTTTTGCAATGATGTCATAGATTGTTGCTCAACTCTGCCTCTCTGTGTGCTTTATAACTGGCTCTGTCTGGTACATAATCCAGCTAACAATGCCTCGCCTTTCTGCTCCTCCCCTAGGTATGGCAAAATTGTGTCAACAAAAGCCATCCTGGACAAGACTACAAACAAATGTAAAGGTGTGTGAAGTTGTTTTTCTCTTGCCAACACCGCCCTTTTTATTTCTCCGCTAATGAAGAATGTATCAAGACATCTCATGTCGTGAAGGATTTTCAACTCCTGAACAGACTTTTTTTAAAAATGTGTAGACATCCGATGTGCGAACTCTATCAAAACATCAAGTCATTCAACAGCTATGCAGTTGTGTCAGATGATCGGGGCAAGTCAGGAAACAGACAGCCAGGCTGCTTAAAGCTGCCTCCCTGCTCATGTTATTTTAAGCCTCAGCCCTTGTCTGTTGGTGTGTCACTGCTGTGAGTGCTTCCTGGGAAGAAGTGTCCAACTCCTCCTCTTTCTGCTGGGTGACAGTGTTGGTCTTTGTCCATTTCTAGTAGACTGCCCATTTTACTAAAGAGGGACTAAGTCATTTTGTCTAGTGCTGCTTGGATTAGGAAAATGCTTTGTCTCTCTCCTCTGGATTATAGAGATGTCACTTAATTGATGGCTCTCAGTGAAAGGGAACGCTGTCAAAGTCTGTGTAAAGCTCTGACTCAATTTTGATCAAAAGCTAGAGATGGCTTTAAAAATAACATTATGCAACATTGACTTTCCCAAAATGTTATTTTTTCAAATTTCAGAAGGATAAAGAAGTTGGAGAAATAACTAAGAAAAAGATCCATATTAAACTTTTAATATGACCCATTTCTCATCTGAAAGAACAGTGCAATATTCATCATAATTTAGCTTGAATAGGTTAAATATAGAAGCTGCAGCAGAGGTTAGGGACTATAGGTTCACCCTGTTTGTACCCCCCAGGACAAAGAGCTGACCTGAGCCACGAACGTCACAGTGGTATCTGCATCCTCAGCGCTTTTCTATCTCTTCTAACACGCACAAGCTCACATAAATGCACACAGTTAGATGGACCTATGTAATAGAGAAGTAAAACACACATACATTACACACACCATTATGGCTTTATAATTGTATGTTCCCCACTAATGAACACACATGATATTGACATACACCAAAGAGAGGCAAAGGTCAGCCCATGCAGCACGGACAATCAGTCATTTATTTGTGCTTGCTAAACAACCCGGATTCCAAAAAAGTTGGGACATTGTCTAAAACAAATATAACAGATATTATTCTATATTCTGTCTATATTTTTTAGACATATTCAGCTGAAAACTGTATAAAGACAATACATTTTATATTTGAACTGATACACTTTACTATGTTTTGTAAATAAATACTCCTAATGCTGTTTTGAAGCATTCATGTTTTTTAAATCGATGTCACAGTATCGTCCTAACTGTGCTGCTTGTCTCCTCAGGATATGGCTTTGTGGACTTTGACAGCCCCGCTGCAGCTCAGAAAGCTGTTGCTGCCCTGAAAACCACTGGTGTCCAAGCTCAGATGGCAAAGGTGAGGATTCATTACAATCTATCACACCCAATCCGCCCAGTAATACTGTTTCTCCTCCGTCTTGCTGGTGAGGCAACCTAAACCTAATCTTTGTGGTATTAAATAGCAGGACTGGAATCCCTGACTGCAGGGTGTATACTCCCCAACCCTTGGTCTGTAGTGACTCTCAGAGTTGAAGCATGGAGGAATCATGTACTGAGAGCAGTTAATATTTATATATTCAGGAATATTGGTAGTATGGTATTTTAACACATATTTTGCCTTCAATAAATACTGCACCTCCTACAGTTTGGGTATTGCACTAGTCTATACTACAGTTTTGATAAAATTTCAATGAGCTGTTCAGCACTTACAGTACAATGCACACAAATCTGTCCATCCGCAAATGATTGAATGATTTTTTGCTGATGTGTTTATATATAGTTCATAATGTACATGTGATGGTTCCCAAAGGTATTCTGTCAGCCGACAGCTCCCAGCCAGGCTATAGAAAGGTTTCAGACATGAGTGGCGCCAACCGTTAGACTATAGGGCTCAGAGATTGGTGTTGCTGACAGTGGGATGGCGTAGCAGAGAAATGGTTCACCATGTGGACATACTTAGAGTACTTTCTGTCTCCTGCAAAGCACCATTACACATGCATGTAGTATCTCCCTGAGAGATTATTAGCCTTAAACCTCTCAACATGCAGCAAATGAGCTTTCATGCTGCCAGTGTGTTTCAAACCTTAAAACCTTACAGTAGATTTTGCTAAAGAAATAATTCAAACAATTACTTTAATGGTGCTCAGTGTTGTGTGGACAGACAGTCATTAATACACTACAGTGAATCTTTATTTGTTCACAGTATATAACAGGGGATGTTCAGATGTCAGGCTTTAAGAAGGACTTGGCACCCAAACTCTCTGACATCAGAAGAGGAAGTAAATAATTGTGTGTTGTTATGGTAACAGGAACCAGTCAAGGGAAATTAGTTCCCATACGGTACTGAGCAAGAACCCTTGGCCTCATTTCCCTGTCTGGGGATCTGTAGAGCTTCTTGACATGCCTCTGTGCACCCATTTTACTTTTTTAATTAAAATAGAGCAGCTCCGAGGGGCATGCTGAAGTTTAATCTTTGTATTGTGGAAGGTAAATGCCATTATAAAGTGTGAGCCTTTCACTCCGGCTCCATTCTCACTATTGCTGAAGCTTGTTTGGGCTTAATGGACTCTCTGACAAAGGTCCCTTTTCCTGTTTTTTATCTGCCCAGGCATCCTCAATGGGCTTTCTCTCATTATTATTTCAAAGGCAGGTGATGGGAAGTAGCCAGATAAGAGTTCCCCTTCTTTTTACCATACGTTATTTCAATGAATGTCTTGTGGTAGTTAATTGTGTGCTCTCTCTATGCATATATCCAACGTCATTTATTATGGGTTTCTTTTAGATGGTTTCATCAAGCTGTGTGAATGCCATTAATAAGAGGAATTATTTTATAATGCTTCTTGTGACCGGAAAGTCACAGTCCAATCCTGAGATCAGCAGCCTAAATGTGGGCAGAGGAAGTGAGAGTAGCACTTATCCATCCCTTATTACCTCAGTTGTTAGTGCCCTTGAGGAAGACACTGAAAGTCCCAACCGCTTTAGTGGAGCTGCTTAGTGGCCAAGAGATAAGGCTGAGGCTGTACTGTACCTACCAGGGGTGAAGGCAAAGTAGGTTGTTCCTAAAAACTAAAGTAATTCTAACCTAATAAAAAGTGTATACTGTAGATCAGAGTTTTCAAACCAGGAATATGTGCAGCCAATCACAGGGGGGGTTTCCTCTGCAGAAAAAAAATTGAAATTATTGTTTAATGAAAATATGTCTGCATGACATTAAGTCAAGTGTAACAGCTGGAAATGAGGTAGCTAAAAGTATAATAAAACATCCTATACTCCCTCCATCAGCCACACCTATCTTCATCATCAGCTCTTCTTCTTCTAGTCTACGTCAGTCACAGTTACTGACTGATGGGTGGTGACAAACTATTCTTTCCCGGCCATATATTTGTCCCTGTATTTCTCTGAGCATTTTTTTACCCATACTGTTGGTTTTCTTTACTTCAAATTTCTCTCAAGAGATTATAGTCAGTGTGAAAACAGAGGAGCTGCTGCGGTTCACTTACTGCATCAATAAAACATGTGGCCATTCACCTCACCCTCAAACCCTCTTTGAATAAGTCACAAGAATGATTTCTTCTGGAATAGAAAGCATGTGACAATGAAGACCAGGTCAAAAATGTATCTTGCATGAAGTAATGAACAAGTAATGTATGATGACAGAGACGACACCAGCTTCCTGTTATTAAGAATTTATAAATTGCCTCGCTGGGGGGTCATTTAAAGGACACACAGCAGTATAAATGCTCAGCTCTGACACCAAAGTCCTAAAAGGTAAAGCACAAAAGCAGCCTTTTTTTATACACAAATGTCTGCACACCCATGTGTGAAAAGCAGCTAACACTGGAGGTCTCCTGCTCTCTTTTGAGATATAAGAGCTACATCTCTCCATCCCATCTGCCCTCCCACCCGTGTTCTGGACCAACTCCTTTGACTCTTTTCCTGTGTTTTGTTGAATGTTCAACATTTTGTTAAAATGTAGATTTTTCTCTCAGTGTTTTAAAGCACTCCAAGTAATCCAACCTGTCCACGTAGCTGACTCTGAACAACACAACACTGATGAATATTAATGGTAGGAGGCCACTCCCCAGGGACTCGTAGCCGTGTCTTATGTTTCTGCTGATGCTATTAAAATGCAGCAAGAAATCAGCTGATGTGAGCCTTAAGCCACTGCGAGCTGCATGCAAATCTCTATTTATCACTGCTCATAGTGACCTTTTATTACCTAAAACCCCCAACAGAGAGTGAGGGACAGGAAGAAGAAGAGTTATTTAAGCACAGAAATGTTAGCCCCACTACTGATCCCTATTAAAAGTCTGTTAAATGTTTAGACATTTCCAGGGATAAATGATATGGAATTGTAAGGACATTTCTCCTCCCCTTCCTCCTTGTTATTCAAACCCAGTGTTTATTTGATACTACAAAGGAATGCTTTTGTTTTACAGGTGTGTTTCAAGCATTTCCTGTCGTGTAATTACATTACCTCTGGCTTCTTCTTCTTCCCCTTTTCTTCACTATACAGCAACAGGAACAAGACCCGACAAACCTGTATATCTCCAATTTGCCTCTGTCTATGGATGAGCAGGAACTGGAGAATATGTTGAAGCACTTCGGCCAGGTCATATCCACGCGCATCTTGAGGGACGCTAGTGGAGGCAGCAGAGGAGTGGGCTTTGCAAGGTCAGATCCTTGTGTGATTCATTGTCAATGACTCATGGTCCAGAAACAATATTAAGAGTGTTTTCCTTGTGCCACATATAGCATTTTAATATCAAACAAGTGCAGTGCAGCCTGTTCAAAAAATGACTGTTAGGAAAGGGCTGATTTCTCAGCCTGCCTTCTTGAGAACTGCTCATCCCAACATTGTTGACACACAGATATGATTAAACTAAATAAAGAGACACCTTTACAGCGGTAAAAAGAAAGGACAACTGTGCAAACAGTGAAATGAAAGTGATATCAGCGACTGGGAAGTTGAAATGTCCCCTCAACAACATAAGGAAAATGGGAAATCAAGCTTTTATAATTTGAAATTCAATAGTGCTAACTATTCCCAAAACAGATCCAGACTATCAATAGAAACAACTGCCAAAAATTAAAATAATTTACAATGTGAAAGCTGCTATATGTCACATTTTTAAACACATTGGGTCTAGCCGATTCCTCATCATAAAACATTTCCATGCAGTTTAGTGCAGAATAGGTTTAATTCCTAAAATGGTTACCTCCAAAACACATCGCGATATTGTCAAGAGCAGGTTGGAAAGAACAGCTCATCTCTGGACAAATGGAAACACCTCAAAGAAATAGTTTCACAATGACTGGGTGATTTAATTATAGTGGCTTCCACCAGTCATACTTGCACAACCTGACGTTTGACTGAAATACCTGACAGGCGAGGCCACGGTCATGAATGACAAAACACAAATATCATAAAGCTTCATAGGATGTGATTGGGTGTGCACCTTTACGTCTGTGAGCCATATTAAGTTAACAAGCTAATTTAAAAATGTGTGCACTTTGTGTTTCAATCTTTGATAATGAACCTTCCACCCGCACATAAAGGAAGCCGTTCTGGGAAAGCACCTGCCACCCCTCTGTTAATGCAATTCTCATTGATGTAGCTATGCTCTGTGTCTCTTTTATGACTTCAGGATGGAGTCTACTGAAAAATGTGATGCAGTTATTTCTCACTTCAATGGAAAGTTTATTAAGACACCTGCAGGTGTTCCAGGTAAGACACACAGTATAATTATCTTATGTTTGCAGGTACATGCTGCAGAAATGTAATGTAGCATAACTGCCATGCCATAAAAAATATGAAAGATGTGAAAGAAAAAAACAGGATTTGTCTTGTAATGACTATAATGTGTGCGGCGTTAATGGGCGGTGTTGTATATGCTGGATGAAGTGGTCAGCCAACTGATTCATGCCTCCAACAGGAGTCAGTAAGTCTGCTGCTCATATACTCAGCCCTAAGTGGCAGAGCACAGACAAAGAAAACGAGAGAGAGAGAGAGAGGGAGAGAGAGAGAGAGCTGCTCTGTGTGGCCTCCACTCCCTCTCTAAGCTTTTTAATTGGATTATTAGACTGAAATAGTCTCTGCCGGCCTTGCCTCCTTTAGGAAGGGGAGGGGATTACAGCTCCACAGCTGCCAAATTAGATGTCTGCATTCCCAGGCTGGCTAGTAAATGTGCACTCCCAAGCTTCGGGGAGTGAATGACTGTATAGCATGCAATAACAGCCAGCAGTGTGTGTGATAATGTTAGTTTGTGGCAAACTTTTTATTGTATTCTCTCACCACCTCTCTCTGTTTAGCACCATCTGAACCTTTGCTGTGCAAATTTGCCGATGGCGGACAGAAAAAGCGACAAAGTCAGAATAAATTTGCCCTGAATGGTCGCGGTTGGGGAAGAGACAGTGACTCCAGACTGGTAAGTGTGGATGGGAACCAATCCATGATAGGAATAATAAAGGAAGCTTTCAAGTGCAACTCAAGTGTTGTATGGTAATAAGTCACAGTGCAAGAAATATTTAAGCAACAACAGTCAATAATCACCTCACAGATCCTTCCTCCGTATTTTTATTCATTGAGTTTTAATCCTCTATATGTTCAAGGAAGCTCAATTCTGCCTATGTGATGATTAAAACTGTTCTGTAAGGCTTTATAATGAGATACTTCCTCACAATAATGACTTTTTATGGCAAAATAATGAGAAACCTCAAAAGAACTTAATATTTTGATTCCCCGAAAGTTAAGATGCCGAGTAAAATGAAACTAAAAACAAATGTTCACAAAAACACAATGAACAATAAATATCTTGTCTTTGTGCAGTTTTTAATTCAATAGATGTTGTCATCTAAGTCATTATTTTAAGATATCTCATTATAATGACTAATCTTTTCTCTCATCACAAGGTTAGGTTTTCATCTTCTTTTCTTTTACTAGAGGGAATGGGTTCCCATATATGTTCCCTGCAGATAAATATAAAGTCTTTTGTAGTCAAGGGTGCCATCTCTCAGGGCTGAGTGTGATACGTACACAATAGACTGTCATGTGATGATGATGTGTTGGTTAAGTGTTGGTGTTGCGTGCTTCGGTTTGGTTGCCAAACCTTTGCCTTCTTTTGTCTCCAGGCTGGAATGACGCTCACATATGACCCCAGTGCAGCTGCTATGCAAAATGGGTGAGCTGCAACAACAGATTAGATTGCACTGTCGGGATCAGTTTGTATTTCATTGTGTTAACCCACTTTGTTATTTTATTAAATTACGCTTTATTCTGTGTCCACAGATTTTTCCCACCAGCATACAGTATTTCAAACAGGATGATAGCTCAGACGTCCATGTCCCCTTACATGTCTCCGGTTTCAACGTACCAGGTTAGAATCCTTCTCTTCAACGATGGATGTGTAGCTTTGATACAGTGATACAACAAAGACAAAACCTTTCATTCATCCATTTTGCATGTTGTAACTCAGCATTTGTGTGTATAAACCTCTGGGGTTTTGGTGGTGTGGGTTAAATATGTGACAAAGGGCACCGTGGCCTTTCATGCTCGCTGCTGTGCCAGTCTCAGGAGCATGTGATCACTGGAAATAGCAGCTGTTCAATGGCAGTGTGTTTACAGAGTGTGTTTGTGATGTTCCAGGTGCAGAACCCATCCTGGGTGCCTCATCAGTCCTACATCATGCAGCACCCAGTAAGAACAAAACCTCTCAATCTTCTCATCATCACAACTCTCACTTCCTTTTTTTCCTATTTTATAAAAACATTTCCCTCTGTGGTTGTAACAGAATTGAAACATTTTTCAGAAAACAGACTGACACAATATGGGAGAGTAGTAGTTACACATAAGGTGACACTGATCCTGGAGGATTTACACTACTAAAGTGTTTGTATAGGAATGTAAAAAACGACTGCTTTGGAGAGGCTATGTGAAGCTGTGTATTTGGTGACAGATGCCGAATATTTTATAACAGATGGGTTTGAATTGAGAGAGAAGAGTCCTTTCTTGCTTTGAAAATGAGCCAGCATAGATGAGAAAACACTGCTAGATGCATCAGGCCGGCCAAGATGCTTATAGACAACTTGCTCAATTTGTGACTGTTCACCTTCTGGTGTGGGCATTAGATGTGAAGTGAGATTACTCAGTGTCTATTTGCCTAAAATCCAATCCTGCAAAACTCAGTGTGTGTTTACATCCTTGGTATTCTGCATGAGTATTTCAGTTTCACAGAAGAATATTCCCTCAGTGGCTTTGTGTTTGCACAAGATGCATACATTCCTCTCATCTGCTCACACTTTTCTTTTTAGGGCACTGTGCTATCGCCCTCTATGGACCCATCTATGTCACTACAGCCTACTTCCATGATGGCCCCTCTAACACAGCAGATGAGTCACCTCTCTCTGGGCAGTGCAGGGACGGTAAGAGAACTCCGCATGGAGTCAGAAATTAGTTCACACAGTCGACTTATTTGAAAATTAGGTAGTTCCAATTTTTTGTGGGTTACATGTGGTGCTTATCCAAAGTCAGTGTATCACCTACAGAAGCAATGTACTATTGCAAAATGAATTTTAGCCATCTAAAAAAATCAATCAAGTTCCTGCGTGTGCTAAATTTAGACTATTTTAACCTCTTACCTCTCCTAAAGCCTCCAAACTCCATTAACAAAACAGCAATTTTACCTTGCTGACCATAAGGGTTGCTTGTCTCCCACTGCTTAGATCGGTTAGTTTGTTTGTGTTATTGTGTGACTTTTGTGAATGGGAACCAACCTTTTTAAAACTCCAAAGTCACACAATAATACAAACTAACTAACCAATCGGGGCAGTGTTAGACCAGCAAAGCGCTGAAAATATTGTAAATATAGTGTGTGCTTAATGTATCTTCTCCAAACTGTCCACCATCTACTGTAGGTAACACACTGACTGTGGATAAACACCTCATACATCCCCTAAAATCCAAACTATTCCTTTAAACTGTTAAATGCAATGATAAACATGCTCAACCCATTATGACTCTGTTTCTCTCTTCTTTATTGTGCAGTTTATGGCTGCCAACACAGCTATGCAAGGAGCATATATCCCACAGTATGCACACATGCAGACATCAAACGTTCCCGTAGAGGTACGTGCATTAACATAGTTGCAGCCTGGTGTGTGTGAATCACCGTTATTTAAACAATAGCTCATTGTTATTTTACTCTCTTTTCCAGGAAAACGGCGCACAGTCACAAGTGGACTCCTCCGGCAATCATTCTCCATATTCCTACCAACAAACAAAGTAGTGCTGAGGTAACATTTGGACAACAGCTAAAACAATCACGTCTACAAATGCAACGGATGCTAAGGATCTTTTCACTGTTTTGCACAGGTTCTGCAAATGTTTAAGTGAGACTATTTTTGGTATCATTTTCTGAGAGAATATCTGAGTTCATCAAAGGATTCGAATTATATATATTAAAGGAAAAAAAAAGATTTGAAAAAGTTTTATTTTCATACTAGAAAACGTTTATTTTTTACAGAGGATTGCCGCAGGATACAAGGAAGAATCATGTGACTAGTTGTTCAAAGTGCATGATAGTAAACATGTTTTTTGTTAATATTTCCAGATTTTCTTTTTTCTTTTTCTGAAGACTTTTTTTTCAGCCAGACATTTTGAAAATGATGTTTTTGTGCTTGCTGTGTGAGTGTTGCTATGGTGAAGTGTTACGTGTTGTTATCTTGTAAAGTGATTTCTCTTAGTACTTTAGATTGATCTTGCTGTCTGATTAAAAATTTGCCTTCATAGTTTTGATACAGTAGTTGTACAGACCACCACAGAGAGCAGCAATAAGCAAAAAAAGATGAGAGCTATTGCCTTGGAAAAGAGCTATGTAGGGCTTTTCTTTTTAAGGAAATCAATGTGTTGTTGCTTTTCCCCTCCAAAACTGATAGAAAAGAGATTTTAGAGAAAACTTTTTTAAATAACTCCACATCTGATGCTTTTATTGGATGTAATATTTATTGAGTAAGAAGACCTTACATGTTTCTGGATGTTGGAATGTGTTACCTTTTGAATCTTGCCTTTTTGATTACTTGGTATAGTAGAATAGCTGAAATTGAACTTGGTGGGGTGGGGGAATGAGAAGGGGCAAATGTTGTTTGTCGGTCGTGTTTTTGTCTTTTTGGGTGATGTAGATTGTTCTTTTGATGGTGTCTTTTTCACTTTTATTTGAAAAACTAACAGGAAAACATAGACTTATGATTGTGCAAAAAAAAAATCATCAAAGCCTTGTAATAGAGCAAACGTTCAGTGAGTTGGGGGGTAAATTGAGATAAATATGTGTACTTTATTGCACCTCGCTCTTTGATAGGAAACAAACAAACTAGGCACTTTCAATTGTAGTTTACTTCACCAAAGATTGTGAGCTAGTACACTGAGGAAATCATTTGTCTCTTTAACCAGGACACATGTGACTCTGCACACTAGATTGCAGTTTGGACAGTGTGCCTTTTTTGTACAATTACATTCAATTTTCATAGGTAATAGTACAGTACTGACATAAACATGAAGGAAGGCCTGGATCCAACAAGTGCCACTGATTAATTTCATACTTTAAAAAATGGGAAATGCAACATAAAAGTATAGATTAAAAAGAAAATAAATGTAAGATATGAAAAGACAGTGCTATGACCCTTTTTAAAACAAAAAAGGCTATCACTTTTGGATTATAGCGGATTAAAGCAGGCTTTTTGATTATGGTATCCTCCAGTTAGCCTGTGATTCGACCTGGTGGTCAGTCAGACCAGTTATCTACCTCAGAGTTTTCGTTCTCCTCTGTACTAGGTCGGGTTAGCAGGTCCAGCCCGCCCTTCCAGACCAAATGCCACGCTCAGGAGCTGGCCACATACAGCTGTTTCCTTATGGGTTGTTTTGAATATTTTTTGATTTCCTTTAGACCTATTTTTTTATGATGTGTTATTGTAATCATTAGGGTGGGCGACAACATGTTTCTACTCATGTTCACACATTCAGTTTTTTTTTTTAAAGGGCTGCTGCTTTGATGGCAATAGATTCCAGATTTTAAAGACCAACAATGACAACAAAGCGTCGTGGTGTTCACTGGATCTGTGCTCCTTTAAACAAACATGTTTGTTGCTTTGTCGAGGGTCTAGACAAACTCGCAGCAGCATTTCCTCTGTGTGCAACACATGTAAAGGACCTCTGTGATTATACTTGAGATTTCTGTGTAATGCCTGAGACTGAGAAGTAATACTGTCTTGTGAGGTTAATGCTGCTAGTGGTGTCTGAACCAAGTGCCATAGTATCTGGGTCAAGAGTTGCAGAGGTGCACATAAGAAAAAAATACCCATTTAAATAACCACCATGTTGAACAGTCATTAAGTTATATGAAAAAAGTTCTAATTTATGAAGATTGTTGTACAGACAGCTTGAGGAAATAAGAGATTTTCATAGAGCTATATGAAAGTTTATTGTTTTTATTTTTTTTTTTTACTTGTGCCACAAAATTGCCAGTGGTAACTTGTATGTACAGTTTAAGGATTCTTTCCTCTGTAATTTTGTTTTGTAGTGTTTGTTAAAGCCAAAGACTTTTGTTTTCTCAGTAGAATGTTTATTCTTTACATTTCTTTGACATTTTTGAATAAAATTTTCAAATTTTTCAACTTTTAATCCACTGTTGTTGTAATCTTTATTTATAGAAGTGCGACTGTTCTCCCTCCTGAACCCTGCATACACCTGCTTTCCAGCTGGTTGCTAACCTTGGATTGATGATACAGTTATGTAAATACATAATTTGCATAGTCTGCCAGTAAAATGTTTGTTTTTTAATAGTTGAACAATACATTTGAATATGATGGTTATTACTGGAGCTTGGCTGCAGCTTCAGAGGGCTGAAATCCAAGCACCGTCTCTCACTTTGTCTCTCACATTTTGATTAATGTTTATTATGAAATCCGGCCTTGTCAGAATTTGGAAAATATGCACGTGTTAATGAATTACCTTTCATCAGACGGTTTGAAAATTATGTCTTGCACCCCTAAAACATGAAGTTGCCAAACAGGGAATTTATGGACAAATGTCACAACACATCAGGGATTTAAAAAAGAGGCAAAGTTGTTTTGTCTGTTTTTTATATATTCTCATCTTCATTTTTATTTTAAACACATGGTGGATTAAAGATACTTCAGTCAATCTGGGATTCATGGATTCAGTGATGCCCCTGCGTTTTTAAATTCTGCAAAACTTGATGAGGTGACTTCTGGTAGGGGGGCCTTAAATGCATAAATGTGTGCCTTTAAATTGGAGAACACAATGCAGTGTCATATAGAAAACTATCTGCATGCTGGGGCCTGTTTTTGTTTTGTACTCAAACAGCCTGAGTCTGCTTTATTTTTTTTTTATTTTCACTGACAGAAGATTCAAAAACACAAAAATGGAAGAAGAAAAGAAACAACATCTGTTCAGCTCCCCCATCAGCGCAGCAGCTGACAGAGGTCACTTTACTGCTGTTTTCTCACAGATAGAAGACTCCATTAATGTGACAGTGACCATCTCCTTCACACATTAACTAACTTTTCACATATTCACTCAGTGAGTTAATGACACATTATTGTCTCTGACTATAGCAGCGAGAAATATTCAGCCATGGACTGAAAAGTTACCATGATGTTTTCCTCTAAAACATGGTGTCATCAGAAAATGTTACAAGACGCATTTATATCTATATCTATATCTATACTATATCTATACACCTCTCCCATTTTATAAAGGTGTCAGACTGCGATTCAGACTTGTCTCAGTGCTGAAATCAGAAATGTTTCCCTCCAAGCATTGTTGCACTTTAGCTGTGTTGAGTGCTTATGAACTGCTATGCTTTCAACCCAAAGGGTAAAGACCAAGTATGGATTATATAAACACTGTCACATGGTATTGCTAATAACATGTGTGGCCTGGAGTTCTGGATATCAGGAGGTATGGCGTAGGGTGGGTGGATGGGGGCGACTGTGAGCAGGCCTTGCCACGGCAGATGGGTCCCCACAGTCTCCTGCAGGGTGTTGTGCCACCCTACGGGACGCCACCAGCCCCAGACGAGGAGCAAAACTCACGCTCCAGCTGTCTGTGTTTGTG
>CAFUXE010001778.1:0-83578 GCA_903364295.1 Serranus cabrilla | reverse complement strand
AGGTAAGAAGCTACCTGGCCTTTATGATGTCCTGTCTACTGATGCCCTGAAAGGAACTTATAATTAATATTCACTGTCATTGGTCAGGCAGCATTGTTGTGTAATTGTAGTATGATTTATTGGAATTGACTTTTTTTCATGATTTGTTCAGAATAAGTAAATAATATGTCATATATAATGCAGTATTATGTGATTTTGTAGTAACACAGTAAGTTAAGGGTAAAAATAAATATTTATCTGTTAATCTTTTGTTAATTTTTCAGATAATTTATTAAAAATTGACTTTAGAAAGTTACATGATAAGTTAAATATATCTATCACAGTTCCCCGTATTACAAACATACTTCTACTGATGTCTAATGTCAACCAACAGTCCAAAAACTGAAGATATACAGTTAACTGTAAAGCAGAGAGAAACAGCAAATCCTAATTTGAGAAGCTGGAACCAGCAAATGTGTGTGATTGATAAATTACTTCAACAATTTAAACAACTATAGAAATGCTAGTTGATTAATTAGATAAATAATAAATGTTAAATCATTCTGCAATAGGGCAGGTGTTTTGAATGCACTTGAAACACTTTATCTAGTCCCAAGTAAAATAAATTAAATGATCAAGGAATATTTAGTTAATTCCTAAATAAATAATGGTTAAATAATTGTGCAATAGGACATATGTTTCAAGGACTTTATCTGGTCCCAGGTACTAGCATTTTATCTCTGGTGTTCTTAAGTAATTTGTTATATTTTACCAATTTGTTTTATACCATGTTTAATGTATTATTGGCTCTATGAGTGAATGGCTTCATAATGTGTCTTTCTCTATGCTCACTATGGCAAATCCCAGTAAACCATGAACACTGTGTGTACAGCACCACCTAGAGGTTTCTGTGTGAAAAATAATCTGAGCCTTAAGGACTACATGTTTTAATTATACTAGCACAAATAGATTGAATGATAATGTTTTCCAAACATTGGCCTATATTTGCAAAAAAAATGTCTATCTGCTTGATTTTTCTCATAAAATCCCAGACAACAGTGTTCAAAATGCTCCTGGTTGTTGTTGCCAGTCATCTCAAATCAAAGTAGCGAAAAGTCTCAGCATTAAGTTGCAGTGAAGCCGAGTATGTGGGTGAGCTGAGCTGAGCCGAGCAGGGAAGTGTTGGGGCCATGTTTGTGAGCTTGTACTGTGTGTTTGTGTGGGTGGGATCTAGCTCACGTTGCTGCTGCTGCTGCTGCTGCAGACACTCCAGACTCGAGCTACAGTCAGTTTGTTAGTTTGCTGCCGCTGCTACATCGTTATTTGTCTTCGCTGTCATGGAGTCAGTGAAGAAAAGTCACAGTTATTTGTCATTAATATGCGGTGTGTTTGTGCTGTTTGTTCAGCTGCAGTTGAGTCTGGCGGGAGGTAAGACTTTAATAAATCTCAATCTTCGCTCTTAAGCTAAATTGATGTGTTTTTGATGGCATAGCTATGGTTGAATTTAGCATTGCGTAGGCCTGTGTGTTACACCAAGTGCCCTTAACTCTTTGCTATTTGTACTTGTGTTTGTTTAGTGTCTGGTTTCTGCCGATAAAAGCAAGTCAGTAGCTGTTAGACATGTAAATGTATCACTAAAGCTAAACTCATTTTTCCTGCACGTCGACACTATTGTTTTGCATATGGCAACGGAAGTTGTTACTCAACGTTAGCAGGAACGTAACTAAGGCAAAAGTTCTGTGCTTTCCCTCACTGCGAAGTAGTTTTTGTAACGCAAATGAAAGATAATAAAACTAGTTTCCCCTGTTTTTAGTGGTGGGTGGATTGCTGGACAGCATTTTTTTCATTTCGCCTCAAGGTGCCCTTATGGTCAGTGGTTAAAGAAGTAGGTACTTATGTAAAAATGTTAAGTAAATGTATAAATGTATTAGCATCTACATATACTAAGAGTACAGGAAGTAAAGTACTCATTATGCAGAATGGGCAATTTCATAATAATTTATATTGCAGCTTGACAGATATATGGGCTGACTGATAACTGCTGATATTGGCCTATTAAAGGCATATCGGAGTGTAAGCTGTCCCATATGTGCCTTTATAAAAACTTTCTTTACACAACATATAATGCAGAAAATGTTGCTTGGCGTGATAGATAGATAGAAATGGTGCTAGCTATGTAGTTTTTTAAATAGTCAGCAATTGACTGAAACTGAACAGTAATGATGTTTACATGATGTTTATTCCTACTTCCATGCTTTATTTTCTCAGTTATTTTCAATTGAATTGGCTGACAATGAAATGGATTGTTTGTGTAATGTATACATATGTTAAATATTATTAAATAAAGGTTTTTAGAAATTCTGGGTACCTTTGCTGAGTAATGAAATAATCTGTGTACAATCCTTTTTTTAAAAGGTTTATATTCATTCCAGCTAAAAAAAAATTACTATATCGGCTACCCTCTAAAATCAGTATCGACATCAGTCTCAAAAATCCTGTATCGGTCGGGCTCTAATACACATTATTGAATTATAATTTTTTGTGCATAAATGTGTCGCCTACACGACTTTCATATTGCAGCTGGTTATTCGCAGTATGCACTGCCTGTACGTTTCACCAAGGGATCAATAAGGTCCATAATATTATATCAGCATGTATTTGTTTTATTATATTTGATTTACTAATATGTATCTGGGAAGTATTAGTAACCAAAGGTATCAAATAGATGTAGTGAAGTAGCCTAAAAAGTACAATATTTCCTCTGTACTTCAGTAACGTGCTTTAGTAAATGTACATAGTTAATTACCACCACTGCTCATGGTTAATTTAAACAGTAATGGTGAATAAAGACTGTCAGTGTTGTCATTTATATTGGTGTATTAAAGGTAAATTTAGTTAAATAGCAGCTGAAACACTGCTGAAGATTACTCTTTAATATATCTAAATAAATATATACAATATAAATCAACTAATCTTCATAGGTGAAGCTAACCGGCACCATGTATATTTAGTAATACTAATGTAAAATAGTACTTGAACTTATGTAAACAATCTCCACCGCTGCTTGAGACAGACAACAGAGCTCCATAGACGGGAAAGTAATGTGATCCCAAATAACAGGTGCAGCAGTATAATAGAAAAAAAGGAAAAATAGTGGAACAGTCTATAAAAGCATGACACCATTTGCCAAACACAGTTACAAGCTGCATTTGGCGAAATGAACACTGTTCCTGATAAAGAGGAACAGTGGTCACAAGTTGAAACTAACCAACAGGGTAGTTTCAACTGTACCAGACATTTACAGTTTGTTGGGGGTTGAAAGCATTTTAAATGATGATTTGGTTCGTTGTTTTCTCATCAGGTGTATTTTATAATGTGTTTTGTTTATTTTCCTCCTGTATCTTCTCAATCCTCCTACACAGCTAAAAGAGATCTATGTGTCCAGGTGCCAGATCTTTTCCTTGACTGTGTCCCGTGTTTTTTCATCAGATTGCCCTGCAGATGGACGCATGTGGGTGCCGTTTGAAAACAGATGTTACCACTTTGTCCACGGAGAAGAAGACAAAATCAAAAGCTACACTTTTGAGAGAGCAAAAACCCTCTGCCAAGGATTTGGTACCTGACACATTTTATCTTTCAAAGACAAAATGACAAATGGACTGTATGTATTTTCAATGTATGTGTGAGTAATTCATGTGTCATACATTGCTTTGCTTTTTCTAGAGCTTTTGACCGTCGAGAGCGCCAAAGAGAATGACTTTGTCATTAAATATAGCCCAGAGGTGTGGAAAGGCAACGTCAACGTGTGGCTGGGAATGTATTACGACACGAACAGTAAGTACATGTGACCGGAGGACTGTGAAAAAAATATGCTGCTAACATCTAGTAGATACAATCGGATTCTTTTTAACAATCATCAAAAAGCAAAACTTTTTACTATTGTTTGGAGGTAACTAGGTAGAAAACCAACATTAAATCTTAAAAAAAGATGTTTTAGCTCAGTGGTTCCCAAACTTTTTCATGCCAATAACATTTTACGTCAAAAAATATTCAGCTTATCTACATGCTGAGCTGACTTCTTGCCAATGATGCCTTCAAAGTTAGTAGCAAAAGTTTATTCTTTGCCTTGGAGACAGTAGCCTAAGAAAAGAGCATAACTCAAGATAAATCATCTCAGCTCAGAATGTATCTATTTTTTTGTCTGATCTGTTTCATCTATTTTCTTCTAATACAGTTGATTTAGAGAACATGAAGCACTGCCTGTTAGCTCGCCTCCTATTTTCTGCTCGTGCCAGCCAGATTCTCTCCAAGACTTGCATGATAACACTGACTCATCCTTGTCTTTAAAACCTAGCAACTGCTTTTTGAAGCAGCCAGTGGAGGCACCATGATTTCATGTAAATCCTGAGGAGTTTTAACACAGTTCAGTTTAGTTTCGGCCATGTTTGACCTGTGATAGTGGCTGTGTTTAATGGAGCTCTGATTGGGGTTTCCTGTTAGCTGACAACATGAAGTGGTTCAATGAGCAACCTGTGAGCTTCAGCAACTGGGAGGACACCGCGTCTCCACCAGACCTCGTGCCTTTGGATATATGTGTGGCTCTGCACACCAGCACAGGAAAGTGGGAAAATGTCAGCTGTCTGCAAAAAGCGGAGAATGGAGTCGTCTGTGAGACAAATCAGAGTAAGATTCAAGTCTCTCTCTCTTTTATTTTAATGCAACGTAGAGGATCAAATGTCTTTGAGTCCTGTTGGTGTGTTATTCAACTTCCAAAGTTCATGTGATAGGGCTGAGCACTTAATCAAATTTTATTTTCAATTACACTTTGGCCTCCAGTGATGATGTAAACAAGATAATCAAGATAATAAGATTTTTCCATTTCACAAAGATTCTCTTGTTTTGTCTTGGGTTATTAATCCAGCACAGCCCTGTTTTGATGACGCTGTATTTGTTGGATAACGTTGAATATATGTTCAGAGTTTGTGGAAAATCACTAACTTGATGATCTTATTTATTTTGATCACATTTATTTCTATATATTATTTTATATCATGTATTTATATTATTTAATTTAGATTTATATATTTGAAAGTGTATATGCACGTGTATATACATATATGATTTTATTTATATATTTTTTACATTTATGTTTTATTCATTTTTCAGTTTGATACATATTTAAAATGTGTGAAAATCCATAATATAAATAATTAATCATTAATTTATTAATTAGTAATAAATAATCACGATCTCAGTATTGACAAAACATTATTGTGATTATGATTTTTGCCATAATTAAGCAGCCCTACCATGAAGCAAGGAGTGACTTTAGAAAACACGGTTGAGATTGTTTACCACTCGCCTCACAATGTGTTTTATTTCTCCTCAGAAGCAGAGGAAGCCAAGTCGAGTAAGTGCACCTTTGAGCTGTTTTTCTTGACCTAATCCTCTGTGGTTTAGTGTTTATAGTCGTGACCTTCCTTGCATTGTTACTTGTTCTCCTCAGAACCCAGCGCGCTGCTGTCCGCCCTGGTCATTCTCAGCGTGGTGGCTATCATGGGAGTCTCTGCAGTTATTTGGTTCCTGCACCAGAAGCACAATTTTGGCTCTTCTATCCTCACGGCATTCGAGTACCACCCTCCGTTCCGAGTCCTGGACACAGACCGGTCCTGCCTGGTGGAGGCTGAGGAGACCGACAGCGTGCCATAGGAGAACTTTCCACACCAGGAAGCACCAGACCCTCGGTGGTGATTCATGCATAGAGAAGTCCGCACTAAAAAAAAATGTATTTGAAGTAGTTTTGGGTTTAACGCACGTTAATGTCATGACTCAGAATGATGCAGTGTGACTGTAAGAAATCTGACGGCAGGCTGATACTAACGTCTCACTGTGGCACATAAACATCTCACTACTTCTGCTTTATTATCATCTGCGCTAACAAAGAATCATCTGTACATTTTTCAGATTAGTGCATCAGTTTCTGCAGCCTGGCCTGCACGTCATGTGACATCTTTATTAATAGTTGCTACACATTTCTTGGATAGCTTTTTGGGATAATTGTTTTGCATATTCAAAGTTACTCACTATTGCTCGTGGAAAGAGGATTAAATACAGAGCAAGGCTGCCATGCTTTGTGAGAAAACACAAATGTTCAGCGACATAGTATTGTATTACCACAAACTTTAGGGACTACCCAGAGGGGGAGTGAAGTGAGGATGGTCAGTTGATGCAGGAGAGACTGAGACAACCTGATGTTTAGTCCCTAGTGTGTATTAAGCTCCAAATATGCTGGATTGTACATTTCACAGAAAGCAACCAATCACGTTTCCATCACACACTCTGTCCGTCAAACCAATAGAGTATTAAAAGAATCAAGAATCCTTCATCACAGGCTATCAAGGGCACATGTACTCGATCAATTGATCATAGCGAGGTAGATTTGCACATTTGGATTCTTTTCTTTAAAATATCACTTTAAAATGGAAAGCGTCCTGAACCAGTAGTGCCAGAGAAGTGCTGACTCATTTCCTTGCATTCTGTCCTGGGCTGCAGTTTTTGTTGTGACAAAGTGTAACCAAAAAGTTTTGTTAAAAATCACACTGATGAAACTGAAAGTGGCTTTTTATGATATAAATCTACATTTCTTCCGTCCTTTATGTTCTGTTGACCTGGTCAAAAGATACACTATGTATTTTTGTGTTTCCTTGTTGACCCATGAGCTTCAATGCTGGCATTATATTGCTTTATTTTTGGGAGAGCCATGATTTTGGTGTTGGAAATAAATAATCCTCCTGAGACATTAAAGACAATCATATTTGATGAAGTGATGGGTATACTGCAGAATGATGACAAGAGACTTTATTTTATTATGTAAAATACCCCTCTTAATACTGTTGTACACTTTTAACAGCATGAATGTTTTTGTGCAATATTTGAGATTTGATCCTCTGTGTGATTTTCATAATAAAGTATGTTTGACTATAAGAACAGTTTGTTATTGCTTGTTTTTAATTGATGGGAGTCATGAGGTCCTACTTAGCAGTAACAGGAAGTCATTCAGACAGTATGTTGCCAGTAATCATCACAGTAAAGCCTTGAGTTGTCCAGCAGCAGTGTCAAAAATTTGGAAGTTAAGAAAAAAAAGAACCCTCGACTCTGATCGATATAGAACATTTCAGCTAAATATATGTCAGTGCATAATTGAGGCGAAGAAGGGTGAATTAGGACACTAAAAATGAGGATGGAGTCTAATTAGTTCTGATAAGGATATGTGAATCGCTGTCATCGGAGAAGTTTCACTCCTTCGAAATGTCCAGTGGCTGTGTTGACATCTCAGCATGAGCCGAGATGAAAAGAACCAGAGAGAAGTCAGCAGGAAATCTTTCTTCCTCCTACTCATGCACGTCCAATTTTAGACTTCCAAGAAGTCTGTGATCTAGCAAATTGAATTTAAATCTCAGCTGCATAAACCTCTTTTTGCTGATTATTTATCTCAGTGTTTTTAATATCTAGTCATGAACGATTATCAGCATTTGTGCACCAGCATTTATTGGCAAAGCCCCCTGATAGAGAGCCACCTTTCCTCTGCGTATTCAAAGTCATTTCTATATTTGGCCACTAGGTGGGATAGTGAATCACATTTCTGTCAAGTCTCTTCCCTTTGACATTGCTGGGAAGGGATTTTATTCTACTACTGTAATTAATGGGGCCTAGAAACATGGAAAACAATCAGCTTGATGTGGTTGTGTGAAGTCAAACAATAATCTATAAGGTATAACACTGATTTCTAAAAATCACTTAACTGTAGAGGCAACACTTATCTTAAAAGAGGAACACAAAGTAAATATAGTAGGTACAAGATTAAGAGGATGTGAAGATATAGAAAGCTTGTTTTGCCTCCAAGTTGAGGTGAGAGTCCTATTGTTGAATAAGAAAGTCTCGTGATGTTGCTGCTGCAGCCAATAATTAATGCTGAATGTCCAAACAGCAGAGAGGCACTGAGCTGCAGCAGAAGACCATGGCTGTATCATTTTAAACTGTCGATCATCTCAAGTTATAGTTGGAATTTACTCCTCCGATCACAAAGACTTATGTAATTAGAAAATAATGAGTAAACAGAGCTTAAAGAGCTTCAAATATTAATAAAATCCCAACCACCCAATATCAAAACAACCTACTATCAGTCTAGAAGTGATTGACAGGTCTCTGTGATTAGACGTCAACAATATCTGACAGTAAGACGGATCTGTCTGTTCACTGTGCATCAGTATGACAATAAACTATACTGTAATATAAACACTGGAGCAGGAGCGGAGCTCGACGTTCGAAATATCCACGGCTCAGTCTGAACCGAGGAGAGGGGGTCCCGGGACATGTTCTGTCGCTTAGATATTTTTAACATTTACAGCAACTTTATGTAAAAATTTCAAAACATTTGTTAATAGAAGGCTTTAAAATATGACAAAAATGTTATAGTTGCCAGTGAAAAACATCACCCTGTAGAGCCTACATCCTATCTTATTGTTCTCCATCTGTCATCATCATCCTGAAACCACAACACCACAAATGTTGAGGATGACTTGTTTTCACTCCTGACACCTAAAAACAGGCAAGAAACGTCTGATGTTACTATTAACATAACATAGTGAGGTTTTTGGCATAAAACCAACCGTGAAATCTATTTTTGTTATATTATGAATTATGAATACAGAATTAATGTATAGCTGACAAATGTGCAATATTTATACACATACCATAATAATCTGGGCGTCTCTAGTTGTAAATCACAAGTAAACATGGTCTTAAATATTCCTAACTGGGACGATTAGGCCAACAGAAGAATGCATTTACTTAGTTATGTTAGATTTCTTCAGGGAACAGCATAGCAGGAGTAATAGCAGCAGTCGTAGCATAGAACAAGGTAGGGTTCATTTTAACTACTTTATATACTGTTATGTGGTTTAATTTATGAAAATGCATCTTCAATTTAAATTGATCATGTTTTTCATGTTAAATTTTGACCTGAAAAATAAATAAAGATGGCTGCTAAATGTAGTGGAGTAAAAAGTACAGTAGTTACCTTAAAATGTAGTGGAGTCGAACTATAAAGTTACATTAAATGGAACTTTTGAGGTACAAGAACCTCTAAATTGTACTTAATTATAGTACTTGAGTGAATGTCCTTACTTGTTGTTGATTAGGATTCTGTCTAAATTGTTTCTTGCTTGTTTTTTAATAAGTGTCTTTGAGTAAAGCGATAGGCTATACAACTAAAATGTATTATTATGAGTTACATTCCGACACTGAAAATAGGCATAAATGATCAAAAATGATGGTTGAGAAAAAGAATGACTGACATGCTGATTGTCATGCATTAGTATAATTATGTACAGCAACTCAAATTTAAAGATTTGGCCTTTTAAAATGACTTAATTGGTTAGATGTCAGCAGATATTTATTTCAAAACCAACAATGACCTTGTGTACATGAAACAAAGTGTAATTTATTGGGGATACAGCTGATTGCTGTGAGCAGGCTTTCATTTGTGTTCATGTACACAGAGTCTTTTGTTCCAGGTCTCTGAATCGCTGCCCTCATCTCAGATTTTTTAAGCAATTCAAACAGAATTAAGAATGAATAACGACATGAAAACAACAAGCGGTTGTGACTGTCAGACTGTATAAGGCAGGATAAACAGATTTGTAATTTGTTGTGATGTGACAGCAAAGTGCTGGTCACCAGTGACAACAGAGAAAAACATCTATTGACATTTAAAGGGATGATTTTCTTTAATGTGTTTTCCTGCACAGGCATAATTATCATAATTATAATTATGATAATTAATTGTAACACTAATATACTGAAAAGCCTCATTTAATTTTTTTTTCAGAGGCATAACCAATGTATCTTTAGCACCCAGACTGTAACTGCAGTGATTTATGTTTTCACATCTTTTCAGTTTAACTGGGATGTATATATTTTATTACCATAGAGAGGTCTTTTTTTGTCTCACCACAATGGCTCCAACGGCCTATTTTCACTCAAATGATAGCACATGAATTTCATTCACACATCTGCCACACCGCAGCTTGAAGCAGGAAGAGGTCGACATTGACCCAGAATGACTAATTAAAATGGACATTGGTATGCATGAATAAGACATGACATGCAGTAGCACGACAGATTGAATAAAAATGAGAATAAGTTCATTAAGCCTGTGAATTACCAATTTGTGTCAATGAAATACAATAGACTTCATAATGCCTGCAACTTGTTAATAAATAAGAAACCGCATTAGCTCTGGCCTTTCTGAAAATACAAAAGGCCAAACAGTCAGAAGCCTTTCCTACCTCTCTGGTTTCATTACATGTCTCTTTTTCTGAGAAGGACTCGACTACATATCAGTTATTGCTGCTCAGCTCATCCTCTATTCATCTTTCTTCCTGGGAAAGGTGTCTGTCCACAGTAGTGTTGAGCATCTGTTTCTCTTGTCCTGGAAGTCTCATGTTTCTCCCCCATTCACTATCCTGGAACATGCTCCAATTAACAAAGGGAAGCAAATGCCACTATTTAGATGACTGCTCGCTGACCTAGAGAAACAGCTGTATACTCTGATATATTATGCCAAGACATGGCACTCTACACTCTTATATCCTACAGGGTAGCACACAGAGACGTCATTATCTGTAGCTGTCAACCAACAAATGATCTGTCTCTGTCTGTATTCAGATTGAAGATGGTAAGTGGTCGTGCTGGAGGTCACTTTAAATCAGGAAAATGTATGTTCCTATTTAGTATTGATTGGCATTGCAATTATTGTGCCTTTGAAGCATCAGATTGATTTAAGATTAGCATATATTTAATTGTAATATATATATTTTTCCCATCTTCATACATTCATGGGCTTTCATCTTTTCAAGAAACATGGTGGATGATGCACAGACATGATAATCATGGCTTTTATTCCTGCATAATAAAACGATTAGTGCATACACACTGAGATTCAGCTGCATCCCTACTGCAGGATATACGGTAATGTTCATTATGGAACAAATGCGATATGATTTACATTTCTCATTTTGATTGAAAAACATATTGAAATCATTATGGTGTGATTTTCTATAGTCTGAAGTATACAATTCATAGGCCGGGACATCTCTGAAGCACCACAATGAATACATCAGAATGGTATTTTGCCTTAAACAAATATTGCACCTGCGGTTATTTGGATATTATATATTCATATTGCAAATACAATCCAATTTGAATTAATTCTGCAGTCGTATTGTTAATGAATGGCTAAAAAGCTACTGTAAGTGTACCATAAGTCGATAGTGTGTGGCACAGGCTTACATTTTTCTATCTGATCGCTCACAGATTTGGGGGGAATTGTTGGCTCAGAACTGTATAAAACACGTCATGTCACACACACACACACACACACACACACACACACGCTGACACACATGAAAACAAGACAACAAACTTGAGCAATGACTGTACCCTGTTTTTAGCTCAGACACTGTGCCATTTTCTAAATCAAATGCATGTGCAGTGCTGAAAGGCTTTGGTGTTAAAGGGATCAGAGCATTGTGTGCTGACATGATTAAAATCTGTATTATTCAAATATGTCAGGGGGGGAAAAAATCAATGACAGAGAGTCCAACTCCTGTGCCTTACGGGTATACTGAGCTTTCTGAGGACTGATAGAAAAATAATAATTAAAAACAAAAGCACCATCTTAATTTGTTTTCCATCAGTCTCTAGAGAGATCATCTTTGCTGTGTCTTTGGTATCTCATTATACTTTCTAATCAAGACTGTTTAAAAATCCCTTTAAAGGAGACAGACTGTTTGCCCTTCCCCCAGCATGCTGCTGCATTGCAGCCATCGACTGCGACTTAGTATGTTACAAATGACCAAGGTAGGCTGACATTTTGATTGTGCAATGTGAAAAAGCATGGCCGGCGAAGGCTTTTGAAAGTGAAGCTGCCCTGATCTCTCCCATCGCTCATTCTCTCTAATGAAGATTGTCCAATACAATTAAAAACCCAGGTATCCTGTGGCTCGGGTGACAAATTCATCAAATCATTTTTTCCCTCTCTCACCATGTGTGTTCATCCAGCCAGGCGTGTGTTTCACTCAGACTGAATTAGGAAGGGGGAAAAAATCAATGAGCATAAGGGATGGTAAACAAGCAAATAAACCACTTTAAATTATACATTCTTTGTAAAAGCATTTTTTTTCTGCACATCTTTAATTCAAACAGGCCTTTGTGCCTTATAGTGGAGCCAATTAGCTCAGCTACATGTACTGTGTGCTTTGGAAAAAGGTGCCATGAAATGAAATCCATCCACTAAATACATCTTTGAGAAAAGCAGTTGCAACGTGCTGTAATTACAAGCGACTCTTTGTTTTATCCAGTCATAAATTAAACACAGAAATGTTGAACAAGCAAACATTGATCTACTACAACAATTCATTACAAACGCTTTATAGAATCTGTGATATTTAAACACTTTACAGAACTACATCAGTGCACATCAGCGATACAGGTTCCGACTGTTACATTGTTTTAATTACACTGTGTCTAGTAAATGTTTGTTATTGAGTTTAATGATTAAATGAAACCTATTTCATGTTGCAGACTGTACGCTTGCTTAATGATGAGGAAAAAAAGGCAGATGGTTGTACTCGTTCAAATGGAGTCACTTTATTGGATGCACAGGATGCACTGTAATGCCTTGTTAATAGTTTCTATATTGCATTTTGAGCTTCATGTGATCCTTGAGCAGGCGAAATTGTTAACAAGAAAAATTAAATTGACATTAATATTTACCGTTTGTGCTGCTCTCTTTAAGACAGATGTATGGACTCTTCTGCAGGTGCAACAGAGCCAAACATGAATGTTTAAGCATGTGGCAGAATACAATTATTTGCAGCCTTATTTGCTCCCTCTGTATTTACAGCACGGCTGCATTGTGTTTCCTTTCTTCATTTTTAACCTGTTCTTATTATTATCTTTTACAGCTATTGCATGTTGCTTTTTATTCTTTTTTTTGGTTAAATATTCTATAGTGTTTATTGTGGATGACTTGCTTTGATGTGTCTGTTTTTGCTTGAGGAACAAGACTAACCTAAACTGTTCATACACTACTATCATTTGTCAAAGAAAAAAAATGGTTTCATTAAGATTATTTATTCTATTTCAGTCTGTCAATTTAACTTTCAGACATCATACTACGCTCAAAAAGCTCCCTGTCATTGTCAGCAACACCTACTGTGTCAGCCTACTTTGGTTATTATTTACAAATCAAACTTTGAGAATGTGTGCACTATGACTTAGCACAAATATTACAGCTGACCATACAGCTAGTATCTTTTAAAATCAGTTCAAAGGGTTAAAAATAAATGCTGTAGCATTTGAAAATGGAAGGCTTTTTCGTGCACTGGTCAGTCTAGTGGATACAAAACATCTTTTATACAATACTAATTTGACTCTGTAGATTTCTTCTAGATTCACCAAAAGTTAGTATTAGATCATGCCTGATTTGCAAATTGAAACATACACTTTCAGACAACTCTAAATAATTTTTTAGAGAAGTTTCATGGTGATAGATACATTTTACTACATTCACTTTTAGTGTCTTATAATTTTTTTTTAAAATTACTTATCTCACTATCCATATTATTAAGGTTTTTACAGAGGGATTTGTTCATAGAGTTTATTATCAGAGCCAGAATTTATATATCATATAAACTTAGGAAGTTTCATGGTGATATCTAGCTCTTTTAGTTAAACATATTTAACACATTCACTTTTAGTGTCTTACAAATTTTTTTCTCATACTGAACCAGAAATTCTCCCCTCAGTGGCACTTAAATACATCACAATCTTATTTTGAATTACTACCCATATTGTTAAGGTTTTTTACAGAGGTATTTGTTCCTTTGAGTTTATTATTAGAGTACATATCATCATATATAAATTCATCATTTCAGAAAACTTGTAAGAAATAAACTGTCGGTATCAGTACAAAAACTGAAAATTGAAAGCGTCTCGTGCACCTGTTTGTGGAGAGTAAACAATACCGTTTTGGCAATGCCTGTATAATTGTTTAATTTCTGGTATAATTTTTCCTTTTTTTATACATTGATGATTATACATTTTAGAGAGCATCAGCTGCAGTCATCATACAGATACGATGACTATCACAGCTGATGCTTACAATCAGTTTGTGCACTTGCTGGCTGTAGTTCATTTTTGTGTGGAAACAAAAGTTTGCATTGTGGAAGCGTTGAGCTGACGTCACTTCTGTTGAGTTGCTGTGAGTGAAGCAGCGGAGGAGAGAGTCTCTTCAATCTGCGACCAGAGACCAACACATTCAGTCACACTCCCATCCGGACTCAATTATACTGACCAGATTCTCCCTTTAACATCCCTCAAACTGCGCAAAACTGGGAAGTAAATTAACAAAGTGTTACTCCATTTCGCTTCTTAAAGGAATACAGCATTTTTCGACGATAAGGTGAGTTTAAATGTCTATGTTTTGCAACCTTAGCCCGCTAGGTGTTAGTCACTAACGTACGTTCACTAATGTGGTATTTCACAGATTTCTGTCGCTGGGCTAACAGCTAAGCTAACGTTTTTTTTGTAGCATCCCTTCCTACACTTGCCTCACTGAACCAGTATCCGCTCCCTGAGTTCAACACGGCGAAAGGGAAAATTTAAAAAAAAGTTAATGTCGAAGTGGATATTTCGGCTGTTTCTAAACTAAACTTTGTTCATATGGTAACTGTTGTGGTGTTGAACTCGGTCGTAAGGAGAATGTTCGGACACGGAGTTGAGAAACTAACGTTAACATGACACCGGTACTTGGCACGGTCAGGCAGGCAGTGCTGCTCAGTCTTGTCATTACCTTGCAGCGTGGATCTTGTCTTTGTTGCCAGCTAACTGGTCCGCTCTGCGGGTTCACGGTTTGTCCGGAAACGTTAACGGACAGGACGATGAAAACATAAGTTAGCTCGTCAGACATGTTCGGTTATAAGCTCACAGCTTGCCTGTTGTAGGAGTGCATCATACTAAAAAGTAGTGTCTGGCTGCGTGTGTGATGCTTGTTGTGGGTTTAAGCGTCGTGTGACAACATGTCATGAAATGATCAAACAGCTGGATTTAATACAGGTGAGCTTTTGTAATGTTTTATCTTCATATTATATGATCTGTTATTAGTGTGTGAGCCGGGGGCTGCCCGCTGGTCTCCCCCTCTATCTTCTCTTTTTGTTGCTTCCTCTTAAAGGAGAGCGCAGCTAATGCAGCAGCTGCGGTCTGGGCTGAAATTTACCCTTTGAGATTATGACAATACCCTCCATTTTTCTGCTTTCATATTAACAACAAGGCATTCGCCATCTTGGGGTATTTAAATTGCATTAACGCTGTCTATTTAAACGGTGTTTTATCTGCAACAAAGTTATGAAACTTTGGAGGAGATAAATGAATGATACAACCTTGATTTCAGTGGAGCTGAAACTGAAAGCAGTGTTTTAATCTGGCAAATGTAATGGGGTGTTTAGTTCTTGTGGAGTTTGATTTATGCCACTAGGTTTCAAAACTGAATGAGTGGCATATGTTATGAAACTGCAATGCAACCACTTTCCTCTTCCTGTGATGACATGTCACACATTTGGCATAGCCTTAGATAATCAGTTTTTTTTTTAGCATTGTGGTGGCTGTAATTATCTGCCACAAACATAAAGGCCACATTCAATGCAGAAATCAGAGCATTAAACAAAAGCCCAGATTTCCTCTTGTGCAGTGTGTTTTTCTTTGTAATGGGCATATTTAGCAAACAGAAGAAACCTTCAAACAAGATGACATAGCATTGTTTCTCTCTCTCAATTCTGAATACATACAGACCACAATACCACATTTATTTAATTAATTAATTTGAAGTGCAATTCTACAGTATGTTACAGCACCTGAAATTAACTGCTTAAGATGAGTTAACATTAATAGACCATTTTTACATCTTGACTCGTCGAAGTTGTAAAAGCATTTGCTTTGTGGTATTCAGGTAAGCCATGTCAGTGTGATAGTGGGTCTCCTAAAAAAATATGTTCCCATGCAATAAAACTGCACCTCAATGTTTATTAGGAAATATATTTTGTCCAGGATTCTATTTTTATTTGACATGTCACAAATATATTTCCAATGTAGGTGGTTTTGGAAGGAAAGATCCCAGGCTAACTCTTTTTATTTCCCATGTGTAGCTAAATCAACATTGACTTATTTTAACTTATGTATGTAAGTAAACTTAGGTAATGTACTTAACTTTTGTCATGCAAGTAACACACTTACCTTATCCACACAACTTAAGTCTTTATTTCAAGTTTCAAAAATAAGTTTCCCTAAAAATGTAATTGAGAATGCATTTTTATTGTGCGGATGTGTAATTTCTAGTAGACCAGAAGCCTGAATCTGAAGCAACAACAGTTCAGCAGTTGTTAATAATACTATTTACATTTGTGCTTTTCCTGCTGTGACATGTCAAAATGTCTGTAAAAAAAGGCCCAAAGATTGTAAAAACCTGGATATGAGCTTGTAATGGTCTCTTTTAAACTTTGTCATGACAGCATTAACCACGCATTTTATACAGGAGTGTGTGGCGCACAATGATTTGTGAACAATTGGGCTCATTCAGCGTGTAGAGCTTATTTTAATGGTGTAAATTTAACTTGCGTCATTTAGTTTGTTTTGGCAGGCATCTTTTGTTTGCTGCACAGTGGAGCTGATTTGCCTTTACAGATATAATTGATAGTAATGAACTCATGTGTGCCCTTTGCACACACAGTCCTTAGTAAAATGGCAGTAAACATTATACCTGGTAAAGTCCATCATTTAAATGGCTTCAGTAGCAAAGGCAGCGAGATAAATCAGATCACAGCCTTGATGTGTTATGCATGCATCCTGTAACTGCCAATGAATCAAAACACTGGTAGAAGGTCACTAAATTTGCCTCATATTTATTCAGAGTACACGTCCTTGAAAACCTCTGCAAGATGACAATGTTAAGGGGCTGTAAACCTGGATTCTAATATGAGCTTTTAACGTTGAGAAATCAAAACAGTCAGCAACTCAGCATGTGAATGTTAAAAAATATTGCAGGTTTTTGATCTGCCAGGGGAAGTGTAGCTCACGGTTTCATGTTATATGACTTTAAATAACTAGCCTACTATATGAACAATGGCTGTAGGAAAATAATGATACACTTGAGTATCCCAATTTTACGTTTTGTAATACTGTATTTGTCTATAACAATGTATCTGTTTTTAATTAAAGTATGCTCAATTATTTGTAGCTGACATATTTCACAACAAGTAGTGCTATGATATGGTGATGATTTTTTAAAATAAGATTTTATGCATTATGGTAGTGTGTTCTTTATACTTTGACAATTCTCCTAAAATTAGATTAAAAAGAACTCACAATGATTAGCCTTGCTTACAGTGTGGCAATATATCACAATGCATTAATGAATAGCCCCAATCCTGATCTAACCAGATTCTTGCTAATTAACAGCCCTGATAAAAACATATAGACCTTAAAAGTAATACACACAGTACTGGAGATTAATTTGTCTGATATAATTTATCCTAGTTTGCTAAGCTTTGTTAGGTGTAACCAGATTTGTGTTTTGCTGAATTAAGTGCTCACAATTTCAAGAGGCTATCACATTAAAATATTCTGTAGCCCCTCTTGTTCTTGCAGAATAGAAAAGGTCTCCCCTTTTTATGCTCCTTTTTTTAAAAGTGCCGCTTTTTCCTTTGGCCTTTTGAAAGGGACAAAGGGGGGAAAAAACGGGACTGCTAATAATTGTGTTTCCTCCCATTTTCACCCTGTCTCTCCTATTCTTACCCTTTCCACAAGTTTGCACTCATTAATCAAAGATGCTGGCCTCCTGCTGAGGGCTGAGCAGGTTCATCAATTTGGCAGCCAGCTTGCTGTAAGGAACAGTGCAGGGGCTCTTAACACACAAGCATAAATAAATCTATGGTCTTTATATGCAAGCCCTGAAGGTTAATACTGTATAATTCAATGTACCCTCTTTGTCTGCTGTGATTGATGTTTTTAAACATGTAAGGCTTGACGGGAGTCCCTTTTTGTAGGTCAGTGTTGACACTTTATGATTGGGTGAGCTTGGGGGGAGCGGCACGAGGGAGGTGGATTATTAGGAATATGTCAGGGAGATTACTCTTTTTCACTCATCTTCCTGATCTATTTTCTCTCCGCCTGGAGATGCTTTTCGTAGTGCTTTATTTGAACCAATGATGCTTCTGGGATTGAAGTCTCCCTGCTGTGTAAATGGGGACGTTTAAAATGCTAGTAGACTGGTCTATTTGTTTAACTGTTAGTATTTATTTGCCTCCGTTGCTGCTGGAATTGCAGGCCAGCTGAGAAGGAATGGATTGACTCCATAGTCATAAGATAGTTACAGGACCAATATGAGCCTTTTTTTTGTTGTAAGCCATTGCACTCTCACACAAAGACTGCCTCAGCAGCCCCCTTTTTATTGATCCTCTTGCATTTAAAATCTGGTCACTGCTGCCACAAACACTTCCCACTTAAGCTGCGCTAGGCATCCTGCTGCAGCCACATTTTTGAATATTTATTTTTTTTACCTTAACATTGTCTGGCCTGATAAGAGATGGGAGAAAATGTTTTTTCCCCTAAAAATGTTTGCCTCAGCAAAGCCCAAACTCTAAGGCTTAGTTAACCTAATTTACTAAATTCTTTCATCATCGTGATAAGACATTGTGCAGGCAGTGGGCATGCGTCTTTGCATGCCATAAAAGTATTGAGTCCCTGTCTCATGCTTAAAACCCGCCACTCATTACATGAGGTACAACTTTAAACGAACTCTTTTAATTGAAATGCTCTGAAGTGTTTAAGCTGAGTGGTTCAAAATGGTCCACAGTTCTGTGGAGTGGATTATTTCGGAAATGATCTCCATAGGAAATAATGTCAGTGTATAGTATATTCTGCTGTTATTCTTAATATGGCAATAATCCAAATTTGATAGGTGCCATGTGAGCTACAGACTCTCATATTCCATCTTTAAAATGATGAAAGACTTGGATGTTAACAGGTTTTTGCAATGGCTACATTTTCAAGAAGGTTGAGGGAATAAAAGGGATGCTGTGCTCACATGGTTCTGGTCTGCCATCTATGAAAAACTTTTTTTTTTTTACTTTTATTTTGAACAATGGGGTATGACATCCAGATTTAGACAAAAACAGTGATCAGTCGTCAATGGAAAACTATGAAAAACCCCTCGATGCAAAGAGGCAAATGGCCAAAGCAGCTCCAGCTGTTTCACTTGTCCATGTTTTGATGTGATAAACACTTGTTATGTTAATCAAAGTATGAACAGCTGGATGTAAACAGGAATATTTGTGTAATGTTCATTTTCATTAGCCCTGTTATCAGCTTGTTAGGAATATTGTCCTTTTCTGAATAAGCGCATTAAATTGAATATTTTGTGCATTTAAACACTAACTGCACATTGGATTTGGGACACAAAACAAGGACACCACTGTTCAATGCGCTCATTCAGTACTGCATAATATCCGAGTCACCTTTTCTTTTCTCTGCGCTGTAAGAATGTCACGCTGCTTTCAGTGTCGCCACTTAATGTTGCCTTTGAATGCAATGTTACGAATGTAAAAAGCTTCATATTATCCTCATTTGTAGGAGACAGTGTAGCCGGAGCTGTGAGGGTGAGATATTAAGATGCTACACCCTGACCTCACTCGCAAGCTGAAACCCTCAAATCATGTAACACAAGGACTGTCAAGGAGACTATGAGGAAGGCACCTGCTTTTGGTACCCAGGTTACCTGTGAGATATTACTCATGACTTAGTAAACAGCTTTCAAAGCCGTTATCTGCTCGATGGATGGACAGCTGAGTAGCCTGAGGAGGCTCAGCCTTGTAACAGTTCAAAGGGTGGTTGCAGCAAGCAGTTATTTGAAACCAGAGAGTGACCTTTTCTCTGTTGATATTGAATGAAACATGGAAGTGTAGAAAAGCGTAATCTCTCTTACACTGGTATTCACACTACAAAATGACACAGACGGAACTGTAAGGTGACCTGCGTGTAGATGACGCAGAGCAAGTGTTGCTGCCGCTGGTGTGAGAGCGTACTTGTGTGATTTAGAAGAGATTGAGTGTTTACTGTTTCTATGTAGAGCTGATTTAAAAAGCATAGATCAGGAGGGTTACAGCATCAACAACATCTGTTCAATCAAGGACCTTTTTGAAGATGTGCGATTGGGTCAGTGATGTGTTAACCTGTGATGTCCAAATCAAATATCTCCTCAAATCATTACTAAATAAATGTGCCTGTCAGGCTTTCTTAAAAGTCTGTTTATTTCATGCATAGAGGTGCTCATGTTTAAGTTATTGAATTAAATAAAAAAAAGTTTACAATTACGAAACCAAACAAGGCAACAACAGAAACTCACTAGATGACTTTAAAATGAGTTAAATTTAATAGGTTTCTTTTTTCCTGGTAGTGGGGAATTCCAAAATTTGTTTTGCTTCACTGTGTATTGGTGTCATTAATTGGATTATCAAAATATCTCCATCATCTAACGTGACTTATGTAACCTGGTCACAATCATAAAATGTCCCATTTCAACAGAGCATTTCAGATATTCAGAACAGGATTATTACCAAGTAAAAGTCAAGCACCTATAGTTTTATTTCATTACTATGTTAATAAAACCTCTCAATTTATCCCCTTAACATAGAAGCTCACTACTTTGATACTACTAGTTGTCCTTTTTACCTAAGATGTTAGCATCACAGCCGTAAGCTGTTCAGCAGCACACATCATGAAGCATAAGAGGATGATCCTTTTTTTCCTTTTCCAATAGTTTTATCCCAAAGAGGACAGGAGGGTGGTGATTGTTATCGATATACCTTAAAAGGTTGTGGGTTTATTGTCTTTTCAGTGGTTAGGTTTGATTTTGTTCAGAGTGGCTATGCAGGAGCAGGACCATGACTTCAATACTCCTATAGCTGCAGATACATTAAGCCTTTTTCGCGCATGTTTTCTTGTAAATTGTTGGTATCTCAAGGCATCTCTAGATATTTTCACTATTCAGGAACATTTTTGTCATGTGTTTCAAATTGAACATGCTTGTGTGAACTACTGTTGTACTTGAATCTTCCCTGAAATGTTAATAAGTCTTCAGTTGGGGAATTGGGGGTAAAGATCCCCCCAATATCGACCCATGCTTCGATTCACACATGGCCCTGTGCATTAACATGCCTGTTGCTGAACGTTTTAGGGATGGACTGCATGTGTGAAAGGCGATTCAGAGTAAGCGATTTAAAATTATGTTTGAAGGCTTGAAAGGATCTAAGTGATTCGGGATTGATTCAAAGTTTGAAGCTGGTTTAGGCTCTGTTTCCTTTACATTCCAAACAAAATGAACCCAGATGCTATAATGCATGAGTGGCATACATGTGGTGGTTGGACAGACGTGTTTGTGGTGCCTAACATATGTGTGTGATGTTATAAAATATCTTGACCGTGACAGCAGCTTTCCCAGAGGATGACCATAAAGGATACATATTGCTTTATCTGTGCACTGAAGGGGAAACTTGTTTTTTTCCCATTTCTTTTCTTTTCTACTTAAATTAAAGACATTTATTTGATACAGTTTCCTAAGGTCATTGGATTTCTGGAAAATCAAAAAAATGTAGCCACTCCCTTTATACTTACTTGACCATAATCCAATTTCTGCCAAGTGTTTTTGTCATGTCTCATTGCCCTGTGGTTGTCTCCCAGAGCAGGAGTTTGATTTTCTGCTGATGTTTAGAATGGATACCTCATCTCCCTCTGGGGTCTATATTACCATTTTTATTTCATTTTCACAGAGCTTCCAGATAGGAACGATGCCGAACGAGGAAATCGATAAAATCAAGCAATAAATCCAACTGTTGTCTCATGTTTCAGGTGCAGAGCAGTGATGTCACGAAACTGAGGACGGTCTCATTCAAGTAAGTGTTTGGTTACATCAGCTGCCCATTGTCCATCTCTGCCATTATGCTCTTTGAAGTACCTTCTTTGATTTTGTAAAAGAAAACCAGTTTGCTTTGTTAAATTGGAAAAAGTAACTCATGAATGGAAATGCAGGACTAAGCAGAACACCTCATTTTAAAGTATTATTTAGGTATAGGATTAGACTTTTCCAATTAGGTTGAGATTTAACAAAGTCCTCCTTTATGAAATTAGTTTGTGCTGCATTACACGTTGCTCTCATTTTGTGTGTATCTAATTAATTCCTCTCTTTCTTAGAATTAGAGTGTCAAAGCTTCAGAACATATTTAAATCTCTTGGGGGAGGAAAGAAAACTTTTTTGACTAAGGGGTGTATTAAGATAAATTGATGTGAGCCAAACAGGGCTAATTGGTGGGGTTGAAGCTATTGTATGGCTTTGTTTTAACATTTAATTTGGGCTACTCCACATATACAGATGTTTCCTGGTTGCTATTAAAAATTGCCCCAAGATAGACATAGTGGGTGTATCAAATCCACTTCCCCCATTCAGCCCCCTTCAGCCTGAGCTCTACTTTATCAGAAAGTGTGACATGTGGTTTTCCAATGACTGGAATACTTGCTGCCAGATTATAGGGTTAAAAGACAGTCTTGTGTCACTGCAGTTACTTTTTCCTCTGTTACACATATATTGTGGGCTAGGTGTGAATTGATGAGAGGTATTTATTATGACACGTTGTTTTTCCAAGCTATAGAAAACTGCACCGTCTTAAACATTCGGGGCATCTATTGTGGTTTGTTTTTCATCTGATCTCTGTTAGATACATAAACGACAGCTCTACACACTGTTTTTCTCTGTGGTCTTTCTCTGCTGTTGCTGGTCTCTTTGTGAGAGCTGAGTGAGATTCGCTGCTTCACAGGAAATAACAGGAAAAAGCAAAACAACTGGCCATCTATTCTGCTCATTGCCAATAGCAGATATACTTGTCCTTAATTACCTAACCCTAGCACAGCATTTAAATGTTGATTTACAATTTGTATGTCAACATTACAAATCAAGCTTTTAAGTATCTCATACAAGCCTAGACTCAAAGCAGACAAACAGAATTTTCTTCAATAATGAAATTGTTATTGCAGCAATAGATGCTACTGGATGTGTGCTCACTTATACCTATGGGGTTAAATCCAAAGTATTCCCCTTTGTGACTCCTTTTATTCTTCTCATCTCTTTCAACATAAAGTAAAATCCTAAAGGTGAGTGGAACTGCTCACTTACCTTTTTATGAAGCAAAGAATGCTGAAATTGTGCCATGAAATTTATGGCATGTACACGGCCACCTCCTGATCTGGAGGAAAAGTCTCCCACTGTTTATGTGACTGACCCTGGAAAGAGACAGGTCATCTGTAGCGCCGCAGACAAGCTGAGTTGAAATGGCAACGGCAAAATGAGCCTCGCCACAGGAATCCCATCATCCCTAAACCTGAGTACTCTCCCTTTCATCTGTGTGAAGTAGGAACCCTCAAAGATTTATTATAGCAGTTATGAGTAACCTTCAGTTTACCTGCAGAGCCCATCAGTAAGTTTCAGAAACAGTTGCCACGTTGGCAAGTTATAGTCATTGCTTTTGGTTGCCAGAAGATGATACAATAGTTGTTTTGCATTCATTTCACAGTCCTCATGTGGCCAACTGACATTAAACACATATTTTATTAATGAAATGAAAAGAAATGGTTCTCTCTTTATCTCTCTCTCTCTCGCTCTCTGATTACGTAACATGATTACTCATTGACTAGGTTACAGTGTTAATGTGTACTTAAACATCATTAAATCAGTGTGATTGCTTTGTCAGCTGTGTTGATGGTGAGTGAGGTCAGCTGTTTACAAGAATGTATTAAGCAGCGGTGTTGAAAAGTTGAGGGACCGTGTTTATGATTTGAGGTCAGTTTACATTTTGCATCTGTGCAGAAATCTCTGTCTCTGATTGCTCTGTGTAAAATCCACTTCTCTGCATATTAGCCCAATAGCCCTGATTTGCTTTCTAGAGTTGTTTAGGTTTGAAAGGTGACTTTTTTTCACAAGAAGCCAAAATGTGTTTTCCCAGGTGAACTGGACCAAACTGTGATTGTTAAGCTGTGACCAGAGACCATCCTATCTCTGCTGAAGTGGAAAGAGTACAGAAAGAATAGAGGGAAATGGAAACCAATTAATAAAGAAAAGAGTGAAAAGAGTAATGCAGAAAAGGATTAAGATGTGTGAGAGGTGATGTGATTCCAACAATTTGTCCCGACCAAATTTTGCTCAAACTCAATGGTGTGTGATTTTTCTCAGCGATAGTCCGACCCTCCCGACCAGTGCTTCATATTGAACCACTAGAAAAGAAAGCAGACCTAAACAGAGAGACTTTAATCAAGCAAAAAGAAATTTAAATCAGCACTTCATTGTACATCATGTGCCTGCAGCTGCTTTATAGTAAAAGCCAGGCAGGCCTGCCATTCATTTCTACACCACTTCAACACAATGGAGATACAAAGCACACAAAGGGCATGTCTGGCTCCAGACAAAGCAGACATGTTTGTTTTCTGAGAAATTGTTGAGGGAGACAAAGTGAAGCAGGACATGTTTCCTTACACTGTTAACATGTAGCGATAATTCTAATCCAATAAACATAAAAGTATTATTTGATAAAATTAACAATTAAGTTAATTTAACTATTTTAATGTTTTGTTTTGTTTTTCAAATACATTTTAGTAGTTTACAGAATGTTGAGTTGGTGTTTTTCATCACTTCCTGTCACATTATTGATATTCAGGTAGTGCTATTAATATTGGAATCATAATTTTATGAATAGTTGCCAGCTTTAAATGAGAGGGAGGGCAGCTTTATGGAGCGGTGATTGGTATGCTTTATATGCATCATCATTTAGTGTGTTCTGTATGTGTGTAAGTGACAGAGGTTGAGCTACGGCAGCTCCCCCCCCTCTTTTTAAAATATTTATGCGCTTCAGTTAATAGAGTAGGCTATATTTTGTGACTTTGCCAGAAGAGCGAGCAGATTGCTGTGGCCATGTAATATGATGAGGTAGTAAGTATCAGAGCCCACTCTTCTCTTTGCTCTCCACACATTTCTGCCCCGAGGGGCACTAAAGTACATGCAGGAAGGAAAAGTGAAGTGATGAAAGAACGCTGTCAATGGCAAATCAAAGGCTGGTGTGAATGATGCAACTATGGGATGTATTGGTTGTATAGATATGACATTCACACGGACTGTTCTCAGAAGTTTACTGAATACAGAGGCACATTACGCTTCTTAGAGCAGCAGCAGTGACCATCATATGTTTCTGTATTGTACTAATCCAGAAACACAAGATACCTCATGTTGCATTATGAGATTACCACACTTTATTTATCCACAGGGACAATGCACATTGATCAGTATCACTGTAAAAGTGCCAAGGTTAGCTGAGCAACTTTCATTGGACTGACTAGGCGGCATCTTTGGGTCCGGTATCCAGTTCTTAAGAGATCCAAGGTAATGGAATAATGCTTTCCGACTGGAGAATTGGCACCACATTCAGCATATCTAGATGAACCATATTTGTGTAACAGTATTGGATGGAATCAAGCATTAATTCTCACTTTTGTTGAATTCTGCGATACATTTGTATGGAAACCTGTGTTATGTATCAACTTTAGCCTTGTCTAGTTCTGATGTATTTCAGAACATCCTCTGTCAGTCCTTTTGAGTTGTCAGTATGACAGCACATCACAGAAGTGGCTGATAGTAATGGTTCACCTGTCTCATCACTCAGTTGATTAATCAGAATTGTTATTTTTTAAGCATAGTAAATGTGTGCTTGTGTGGATATGAGGAGCGGAGTGGGGGAGGGACTTTGAAATCAGGATGTTAGGCTCATTGCATGACTTATCTAGTATACTGGCTGATGCTCAGGCAGACACACTCTGTATTTTCCTTATGTGTTGTTGTTGTTGTTGTTAGCCTGAAGTAATCTAATATTTAAGGTAGGAACAGGCAGCTGTATGGATTTATGTGGAGCATCTTGTGCTCAACAGGGATACGGATAGGTATAGCAGAGAGGGGTTTGATTTCTAGGAAGCTGCAGTCACACAGGTTAGATTGTTGTCAATAAAGTGGAATTAAATATATACTGTATGCTTCTCGTCTGGGGGGAGAGGTCAGGCAGCTCTGGGGTTTGGGACTCTGACATGGTCTACTGGGGAGCTTGTTGGAAGACTCCGGGCCAGCAGGAGCGTCTCTGAGGTGTGCAGATGGCATTGAGGAAAATTGAATTTTCTTCAGTGGTCATGACCAGCTGCCTGCTGTTCCTTCTTTACTAAAGGCATTATGTCTTCATTGGACAACAGGGATTTTTAGTGTTTTCCTGACTTCATCAGTACACAGGAACACTGTGAAGCACAAAAAAACTTGCACAAAGCACAAAATTGTGTTGTTTTTAGAGTAAACCAGACATTCTGAAACCTTGCAGCTGCTTGCTCATAGCTCTCAAAACTCTCAAATATCATCAATGCTAATAAAATGCTTACCGTTCTTGAGCAGCACAAATGCCACTTAGCAGGATGAGGGTTTTGGCAGCCTGCAGGACCTTCGCAGAGAGGATCTGTGGTGTCAGCGCTCAGACGGGTGTGGAGGTGACACCAAGGTGAACGCAGAGTTGTAGAATGGTTGGAAATCATTGATATTCTGACTCGGAGGCTGCAAATGGCTCGGTGGCAGATGGAGTCTTTGTCAGGGAAGAAAAATGGCAGCTCGGGAGCATCAACGCCATTTTCCCTATCAGCGTGGCTGGCGGGCGGTGACCTTCTGCCGCTCACAGAGATCCCCTAGCACATGATCAATTATCTCACTTCCATTGTTTACTAAGCTAGTGGAAAAGGATTTAAATGTCAATTTTTAGAGAGAGATTGCATATGTAATCATGAAACTGGTGTTTGTTGTTGGTGCATAATGAAGAAGCAAATTGTAGTCTGTGTTTTTGTACCCTTTTGAGCACCGTAGAAAATAAATCAGTGTAAAACTGACACATACAAAACCGATACATGGCAGTTGTTTAGCTCCATTTATTTCATGTTGTTACAAAATGATAGTAATTGATTTGACTGATTTCCAGTTCTTTGAACAACACTGTTAATAGAAGAGATTCCTCAGGAGTACAGATAGAGTTTCAATTTGGCAAGTGGTTTTCATTAGCATTGTTTAACTCAAAATAGATAACTTGCTAAGGTGGAAATGTTTATGCAAATAATATTAATTTGTTAATGGCTCTTCTCATTACACAGATAACACAGGCACACAGAATAAAACTGTGATATGCAGTCATTATTCTCGGCTGTAAACAAATCCAAGTCGGAATAAAATATTGAATGAACCTGGGAATAAATGAGGAAAATGAACAAACGATGCAAAAGGCAAATGACATTGAGACCCCAGTTTAATATGTATGTATTTCAGCTTGATGGTTGATTTCATTAGCAGATCTCATTGTTATGCACCAACTGTCCTCCTGCAGTAAAATGGATATTGTATTCACGTAGCCTGAATATTCAGGAGGAAATGTTTGGATCTGAGTGGCGTCCTTCAGAGAAAGTGTAGTCTCCGTACCTCAGATTGTCTTCATTTGTTTAATTGATATCGATGCAACATATTGAGCTTTATAGTATAGTTTTATCTTATTACAACCAAAATGTTATGTCGAATTTTTATTTACAATGTTTGCATTAATGTTTAATTTACATTAAATATAAATATGTAGGTTAAATCGATGGGTTACTGGTAGTTATCTGTCAGTTAGGTTAATGGAAGTTCTTTCACAGCGGGATAAAAAACCTGTAGCGTTAGTTATCCACTCATACGGGTATTAACCTCTTACTTCTCTGCTCTTCTCTCCATTCAAATACTTAAAAGCGTGTTCCACATTTTGCTATCTGTGGTGCAAAAGTCTGATTTTGAATATTATGTGCTGTGGGTCTGCATGGAGCTACCCTTACAAACAAGTTGCTTTTCTGTCTGTAAGGAGAATGATATTAAGCTGCCATGCCACACACCTTTCCTCTTCTCTTTCAGGCCTGGCTGCACATAGCTTTCAGAGGGCAGTGCTTGTCAAGTTTCACTAACAGGAACTGTGTGAAAAATTTTCCATTAGTAAGGTTCTGTTTGGTGGTCTGTTTTCACACCATCCTCATACAACTGCTGTGCAGACACAATAACAGCAAAGACAGATGCTGCTCCTTATTGGGCTCACAGGTGGTAACATGTTTAGGTTAAAGTACATGTATATCAATATTAGTTTAGCCTATGCCAGACTGATCTCATACTTCACTGAAGGCAGGGCAGCAGATAATTAAAAACAAATATACTGCGGGCAGATGAATTATGACTGTTGGTTAGCTCACGAGATATGATAATAAGGTGAAATGTTAAATGTTTCAACAAGATATGATGGAAAACTTGTGATAATTAGTTCATTCAGAATTCTGGATGCTATTTTTTGTTTCATTTCCATTTAACCTGGCAGTTCTGACACATTATGACCAAACTTGAGTGAAAGTGGAGCTGTTGTGTCTAAAGCTGAGATTGATTTCAGAATTTGTTTTGATTAGAATTAGCTTTCTCAGGTCAATTACACCCACTAGTCTTCCAACCCCGACTTGTTAGGATGCTGTGTGAAACAAAGAGACAAAATCAGAATGCATGAGATTCAGAGTGAGTTTATATATTTAGAAATGTTGAATGCAGAAAAGTATTTGCAAATATACTGCATTATTCACGTGTGTCACAGCGTTCCAGCTCCTCTGGAATCTGGGTTGTAAGTGCAATAATTGGTTGTACAATCAACCAAAATTGAGGTAGTGGTAATTTATTCTGTGCATGTTTTTGAGTTAGGATGCCATTCTCTCTGGCAAACAAATGTCAGCTTTCCCTTGAACCCTTCCTCCCTGCTTTACTGTCCAAAAATGAAAATAAAAGCAACAAAAGCAATTGAGATACAGCTCTTAACATTTTAACGGCACCTTCAGCAGATATTTATGACAGTTTGCATCGAGACCATGCATTGTCCCAGTTTGTGCTGGTGTTTCTACACCGATGGTTACGACATCCTTTCTGTTAAGATCAGAAGGAAGCTGGTATTTGTGGAACAGCACATGCATGGTTTCACTTTTATCTGTCAGAAATCTGCGTGTCTCTGTGTTGTTCCTTTATCAGCTGGGTGAATGTGTGAAGTGCCACAGGGGGTAATGCTTCACTCATTGCTGTTTTGTGTTTTTCACGAACAGCTCTCTTATCATCGATATGCTACCAACACAAATCTCGATTTCTTCTTTAATCCCAATGACTCTGTTTGGCTTTTTCGACCAAATAGCCCCAGGAACTGAAAGTCCCTTTTTGCAAATTCATGTTCAGTAAATTAGACGAAGCTGCTCCTCTTTAATCTCTTGTCAGTCTAAGACACTTTTTTTTTCTTTTTGCATGCAACTCAATACACTGTTGTGTGATAATGATGTGTGCATAGATGTTGGGAAGGAGGCATGCAGAGGTATAAAGTGAAAAACAGCAGAACGCTCTTTTATCTCATTCTCTTTTTAGACTAATCAGGATTTTGTCTATAGAAGTCAAAGAAAATACCACCACAAGTCCTAATAGTTATACTAATAATGACCACAGTTTCTCTACATAGTAGGAGCAAGATTATCTGATAGAAAAGTTTATCATCACATCTTATTAAACGCTGAAATACTTATTGGCTTAAAATGTCCAGCGTCAGTCAGACACGCCATTGTGTGTGCATTTATTCAGCAGTCTGGGTCTGCAAAGGACAAAGGTGCCCAAGAAAAAAATCCATTATGAGACTGCTACATTTAGAGAAGGCACTTCTACCTGCCGTTACTTTGTTTGGGTATAAATTTGTGAATATGTGCCACTGGCTCCCCTTTTTTCACAATAGCTTCAGGGCCACTTTGGGGTTTTGTTTTTGGTGAAGTGCTGCTTCTGCAGTTCACATTTGCATGTTGTTGCCATTGATTTAAAGCCAACTCTCAACAGTTTGGATGCATGCCATGTTCATGTGCATAGTATCACAACATGTGGCTATTGTAAATTTGAAGGTTATGAAGTGGAAGCAGCAATAGTCCTGAACTAAAAGCACGTGCAGAGCACATCCTGGTCATATTCTACATCATTTTCCAAATCAACTCGTTTCTGGTACAATAATATTTCACATTTATTATACTTTCCACTTATTATCATGGTTTCTTTAAGTGGTCAGTCGTGTTCAGTGCCATATACTCCATGTTACTGTAGAGTCTGAAGTGGTGCTGGCAGGTGATGGAAATATTCATTTAGCAGCAGAGAAGAAGCTCTTTTTGTGAAGATGGCTCAGAGGCAGACAGGAAATTAGTTATTTTCCCCGCACATTCATCAAAATAAAAATAGTCTGATGAGTATCCCAAGTGACTCTCCCACATCTATTGAAGCCACAGCTGCATGTACCGTGCGCTTAGTATTAACTCTCCAATGAATTTCAGGTGTTTTTGAGCACTATTAAAATAAGACTCTTTTTTTTCTCTCCTTCCTCATCTCAAAGCCATTGTCCTGTGTTTTATCCCACAAGAATTAGCATATTTAAAATAATGAAATGCCCCATTTAATTTTATAACCTTCACTTATTACTCTCCTTAAATTACAATGTGAAACACAGTTGCATTCTTGTGTCAAGGGCGCAGAACTCCGCAAAGCAAAACTGTTAGATATTTGCCTTCACACTTCAGTTTCTGATAACCTTTGATTCAATGACTAACAAGCAGAATGTCAACAGGGACTGTCTGTGTGCCAAATTGTTCAGTGTGCGGTTCTTGTGCAGCCCTTTGTGCAGATAACAATGTTTTATGTTTTTCAGTCTCATGCAGAATTTTCTAGAACGTTAGGGAAATAACGTGTTTGTGTAAAAATTGGTAACTATGTCCTATTTATACTAAAATACAGCTGAATGCAGCAATACAAAAATATCACTCATTTGGCCTCAAATAAAATTCTTTGTGTTGTAGCAGGGTTAATCACAGGGAAGCAAGCAAGTTTTTGTAGTTGCAACGCCTTAGTGGTTTAATTTACATTTGGGGAAAAAAATATACTAGAAATTACTTTTGGCTGAGCTAGATTAAACTTTCAGCTTTTGCTTCATTTGCCTGAGTCCGAGTAACTGAGTGAAAGCCTCTTGTTTTGCTTGTAATACAGCGAATAAACAATTGGGGGAAAAAGTCACATTAAGCAATAATACAAACATTTTCAAATCTACCTCATGCAAACTATAAAACTCAGTGGATTTCTAAAATCTTCTAACTGATGGCTCCTTTATCCAAAGCTGGTTTCACACTACAAAATATTGATAGTGTTTAAAATCACCTCCATTTTGCTCCCTAAGGCACTGACTATCATTTCTGAACTTAACAAATGGAGAATTTAAGACAGTGCAGCTGTGATGTGGATAACTTGAAGGAAATAAAAGGCTCTTTTTCATTGCGAATGGCTTCCAAACGGCTGCCTAGAAAAGACCTGTCAACTGGTGACACCTTGTCTACAGGTGTAACCTATAATGTACACCATTCTTTTAATTTATTCACTTAATTTCACTTTTTTTCTCCGAGCTATAGTTATTTCCCTGCCTCATACACTGCTAATGATATTCTGAGGGTTTGATTGACATTCAATGTAAAGGTGAATATGAGCCTCGTAGGAGGTGTGCTGCAAAAAAAAATAACAGACTGAAGCTGGCTGACTGTGGGGTAGGGCTGTAATCTGACATACAATACATATAATATAGATTAAAAAAAAGTCATATTATAAGAAACTAGCATATATAAATAACAGCAATTTGATGTGTGAGTTGATTTTTTAGTTTGCCCCATGTCTCTTTAGCTTACATGGAGGGGGCGGGATTTATGACCTCTACTGCAGGAACCCAGCAGGCGGCCGATCGAGATATTTTGGGGAGCTTCTTTGGGGAGCTGTCAGGCTGTCTATCCTAATATCCAGTCTATGACTCAGCTACACTTGCAGATTTTTGAAATCATCACTGACCAATCTTAGGTGGACAAAATACTGTAGGCGAAGCTGATTAACTCACTGCAGAGAATGTTTCAAAGCTGGAGGATCTCTAACATCTGTCAGCGTATCATGTTATTTCATGTTGTCTCAATCGTGCCTGCGGAGTGATGGAAGTCTTGAGTGATGAGGGCTCTTCTTGTTTCTTTGCGTTATGAGAATAGGAGTATCGTCCCAGGGCTGATGCAGAGAGCCCAGCTTTTGAAAACTGTGTTCTCCTTTGGCAGACTGACATTCTGTAGTTGTAAGGCCGCGGCACAGTGCCAAATTATGAGGTCAAAATTCCAAATTATGTCTTTTTTTTTCTGTATCACTGACCTTCATTTAGGACATTCAGTGTGTGCACAGGTGTTTGTTTCAATGTAACCAGCATCGCCTGCTTCAATAAAGCAGTGGACATATGGACACTGTGTGACTAATGCTTTGAAAGGGACACTCGGGATCTGTTTTATTGCTTCATTTGGCACACCGCAGTCCCACTTCCCATTACGGTTGCCATGTGATTTATGTTGTGCTCTTTGGAGAGTGAAAGAGAAGAGCCGGGAATGAAAGAGCCGTGATAGCGATGTTTACCTTGATCCTGACTGCCTTTTATTTCATGTTGGACGTTGACAGTGGGGAAAAAGGGGTTAAAAGCCCTGTGAGGCCCTGTGTTTCCCCTTACATAAATGCTCTTTCTTTGATCATCGAAAGCACGAGAGTTTTATTGACAATGCAGCGTCAAGCCTTAAAGCCTGACAGAACCTTGGACTTTTTATCCTTGCTGTTTCTGGCATGACACAAAGTCAGAATGATGCCTTCAGACTTCACTCCACCTTCCACCTACTGATCGTTAACAAACTACTTTTCAACATAGAGTAGTTCTGTTCTATTGCATAATCTATGAAATGTCCTCATTAGCTGTTTGTTTATGTCGCCAGGATTTCTTTGTCTTCTTTTACTGTTGAATACAAAATAGTAGAAGGTGTCTTTTCCTCTGCTGCGTCTCATTTAGCGCTGCAGAATAACCTTTGCACCAGCATCCTACTTTAATCTTTAATTTGTAGCCATGCTTTCTGTCAGATGATTGCAGCTGATTTATATTCAAGCTGTTTTTTAGTGTCCTGTTTACATGCAAATGCACATTTTTACCCAGTAATATTAAACCGAGATATTCAACTGCTGAATTTGTATGACATTTTGAGTCACAGTCCAACTGCATTACCGCCTCGCTTTCTCTGAGTAATTGAAGTTGCAAGGTAAAGTGATGCAAACAATATTTTTCTTGAGATTGGCATTTTTATCATAGCCATGAACACTTTGTTTGTGTCAGAAAGTATTTAAACAAATAAAAGTTCAAAGTCTGGACTAAGTAAACACGCATTACTATATTTATTATCAGCGGTACGTCAATATTTTTGTAATGGCATTTTTATAATAATATAACATAATAAGAACAAGTGGCAAAGGAAACTGATGTTACCAGTAAACATTGTGCCTGCTCTTGTACTATTTTAAAGTTAAGTCCTGTATATGCACGTCGTTCAAAAGCAAACGCGTTTTCCTTTCTGCCCCTCCAAACATTATCTGCAAAGAAAGCACACACACAAAAAAAATCCATAATACACCCTTGTGGACATCTTGTTTTTGGGGGGCAAAAGCTTAACATAGTCTCAAATTCAGTATCCCCATTTTATGCCCCGGTGAGCAATATTTTTTCCTCACTTTTCATTATCAGAATCAGATACTCATTATAATGACGCCTTCAGCAAATGATGGTGAACAAATGATGCGGGCGTAAACAAGGAGAGTGTAGTGGGAAGCTGTGTAATGTGTAGTGATAATAATATGGTGTACAGTACATGTGATTATCTGTAACAAGTGTTGGCTTGCCTTTCCACCTCCTCCCTTTGGAGGAAAAAAACACTGTAAATACAAGGAAGTGGCTGCGTATGAACAGGTATACTGGAGCTCTCACTTAATAGTTCATTTATGCAGCATTTTATTGGAAAATATACTGCTCTACCAATGCATTAACAATGACAATGTCATGCGGGGTATACCATTCTCTCTGTACCACCTGCATTTTCTAAGACAACAACAACAACAGATTAATAGCAGCTGATTGGGAGATGCATGAAATTACTTGTCCCTTTCTCTCTCTCTCTACCCCCTCTCTTCCTTCTTCTCTGTATGTGTCTAATTAAAAACTGGAGGCTGAGCTACACAATTTATGGCTAATGCTTGCTGCTGATGGGGCAGCAGTAGGCAGGAGCCCTCGGAAACATGTTCATGATGGATGTCAGTCTGTGCAGAACATGTGGGACTCCCACCCCCAGATCACTCCTCATGAAAATGATCCACATGCAAACTGCAAACTGTGCTAACACTACTGTGAAGGACAAATGCATTTCTTGAAACATTTGTCATACTGAGGCCTCACATCATTCATCAGAGTCTATTTGCCTCCTTAACTACCAGCCCTTCCAATGCATTCGCGGTAGCATTCAATACTTGTTTGAAGCAGTCGATGCAAACAGAAATTCATTTTTTGGCATGAAGGGCTCCTTAAAAGATGGATGTGCCCCGAAGAATAATGATAACAGAATGCCTACGCTTTGTGTTTTGCTGGTAATTCTCAGGAGCAAAAGTGGATTATTATCCTGGCAGTATGAGCGCAGGTGGATCTCTTTGCAGGGCTCGCAGCATGTGTGTGTTCTTGCTTAGGAGGTCAAAGATGTGATTACACTGATGCAAAAAAAACTATGGCTGAGACAGGCAAATCAGTGAATAGATGGTGTTTGAAGGTGCTTAGTAACACTAGGGCGGGCTCTGTTATGGATCACATTTCGTAAAAGACTGCTGTATCAGTGTCACAAAGCATAACATAGGCTCGCCACTGTGACAACACTGCTCTGTTATCAACAGTAATAGTCAGTTAATCTGTTGCTCCATAGATTCTTAATTTACAACCTACATCCTGTAGTTTCATCTTAACTTTTCTATCTTCGATGACAACCATCCTCACGCACGCACTCATGAACAAAACCTCTGGAGAGCACATGGCTTCTCTTTTTTCTCCCAGCCTGCTCATAAAAAAGGGGCCCTCGCTGCAAAGAGCAAACCTGAGATGAATGGTAAACCAGCCCTTGATGCAGAGTATTGATCGTTTAGCAATGCTATGTTTTCCTTTTTAATCACTCTGCCCAGCTCTCATGACAGCATGCTTAGTGAACACCATCAATTGAAAAGACAGTGTGCCTACTGTATTTGTAGAAAGTCTTGAACACATTTAAAGTATCACATTAAAAAGCTCAATGGAATCAGAATCTCTTTAATAGGGCAAAAAAAAGTTGTTACTCTTGTTTGAGGTGGTTTTTGCCTTTGTTTAAATATGTGTATATATATATATATATATATAGTACTAGCTGACACAAAAAAACAATTGAAGCTTGTCCAATTGCGACTTGATTTGTTTCTGGTTGTCACGTCATTCCTTCTAACTTGCAGATTACAGCCATGTACAGCCTATAGCTCCATCTTCAGATTTTTTGCTTCCGCTTTTTTTTTTTTGGACATTTCAAAAATTGGCTTAGAATGCAGCTGTTAACACAAATATTACCTTCTTCAAATTTATTCATTGCATCCTGAAAACAGTATAAATGTTACCTACTTTGTAGTGTCGCCTCATTAAATAATCACTTTTTGACCTTATTGCTACAAGACTGTTAGTTTCAATCTAAAAATACTTCATTGTTTTCTGAAGTATGTTACATAAATCCCCCCACTGCAGTTTCATCAAACACAGAAGGCATCAGTTGGCCTTGAGACCCCCCTCCCCCCCATCTGCCTGACTCTATGAGTAATGCTGTGTGTTACTGTAGTTTTGCCCCTGATGCAGGTCAGTCTGAAGTTTCCTTCCGTAGCCGGTGGGATGGGTCAGACAGAGTACTTCATCACTTTCCAGGTAGAGTAGGAGTCAGGGCCAGGAACAATAACTTGTCATCAGAAGACATGGGCAGACTGAAGAGCTGATGAAAACTCAAAGGAGCATGGTACTCAAACTGAACTGTGGGTGTACCATTGAACTTGTTATGCACCTCCTGTATCCACAGAGACCCCACACACTCCATTTTGTGTCATTCTTTGACTGCACAAGCGTGCCCCACAGCCGGCTCTCACCCTGCACATCTTGCGCATGAACACACAAATAAGGGGGAAAGAAAACCTTCAGGAATTATTGAATTCATTTCAGCTGGTCTGCAGGGTGACCTCAAAGAGAGAATGGCAAGTGGGTGCCTTTTTTTGAAAAATGTGCTCCACTGATGTCGACCACTTTGAGTGGTACAGCTCTCTATCTTAGAAGAGTGTCAAACCCTCCGGTACACTACCTCTTTCTCCTGCCCTCCATTAGCTGAAAAGACAGTGTTTGCAGTCTGAATACTGCTGATCCATGCTGATGACTCTGTTACTGGATTATCATTGTTAGCATCAGCCATCTGTTATTGTGCAAGAAGATAACGTGGAAAAGGAGGAACACACAACGGAAAACAAATGCTTACGTGCACACAAAACATAACAACACTATGTGGTGAAATATCTGCAGCTCCATCACACACACAAAGACACAGCTGGAAAGATTACATACTCAGACAAAGAATGCATCAGTTTTCATTGTACGAAACTCTCAATTTCAAAGGTTTTTATTAAAAATTTCCTGTGCATTGTTTATTTATGTACTTCAGTTTAAAAGGACAGTTTGACGTTATGAGTAATATGTTGATTGAGATGGATAAGATTGATACTTTTATCATAGCGTGGCTCTATTCAACCCTCACAGCCTTTTTTTGATTATGAAGAAGATAGGTGCTATTTAAACACTGCTCAATCCATAGAAAAATACACACAGGCCATTACTACAGCGCTGTTACACTTATCTCTCAGCTGCAGTGACAATGCAGAGATTCCAGGTCGGCAGATGCAGAAGAAACAGAAATGCGGACAGACAATATGGAAAAATAATTAATGAACATTGGAGCATGTAAACATCTTCTAATAGAAACCCAAAATACAAGTGTGAACCTGAAATTGAGCACAATATGCCCCTACTAACACTTTCTATGTTGTTTGTATAAACAGTTAAAATACCAAAGCAAAAAAAAACCCGCCATGTTGCTGTAGGTTGGATGTATTGCACATGCTAGTCGGCAAATTAAAGAAATAATAAGATTAATCGATTAGAAAACAATCTTAAGATTAATTGATAATAACTAATAATTCCTACTTGCACCCCCAATGAGCAAAGGTAAGAGTGTTCTGCCAGGATGTCAAAGTGAACGTCCTGAAAGCTTTCAGCATTCGAGGTATTTGGCATTGGGAGCCAGTTCAGCAAGTGACATCAGTAACATCTGAAAAGGATCCAAATAGATGTGCTAACTGTAAAAGAACAAAAGAGGCCAAAGAAAACAAAGTGCACACTTCATTTGCTCTGAGGCCAACTGTATGATTTCTGTTTTGCCGTTTTGTATCCAAGGCAACGTGTCGGATTAGTTGGTTAGCTTTGCCTCTTCACAGCAGGAGAGTTTCTGTGTTTGATCCTGGTCTTATTATGTTCTTATGGAGTTTGATTGGTCTATGTGCTTGCATGTGTCTCCTGTTGGTGTTTCCCTTTACATCACAATGATATGCATGCCAAGGGGATCGGAGGCTCCTGAAGTAGCCTTTCATTGTGCCCTTACACCTGTGATGGCCTGGCAATCTTATGAAGCTTTTTCACTCCCCTCAGCCTGAGGTACGCTTGGGATGGGCTCCAGCTCCCTATGACCTTGAGTAGGATATAAGCAAAGCACAATTTCCAGCCACTAACTAAACATTATTCTATCCTCTCTATTTTAATCAGCCTCAAAAAGCATGTTATACCACTCTGTACACACTAAATGAAAACATTCTCATCATGACAGAAATGTGAATATGCTCTCAGTCAGTGGTGTTTGACGAGGACCCGGAGATGAAGGGCTGTTATTAAGAGAAATGTTGTTTAATCCAGAAGTTTGAGTTCTGTGTCATCATAACACTTGCAGTGTTCTGTGTTTTTGGTTAAATTGCTTATTTGAATTGTCGTAGCAGCCTGCGTTTGAATGATTGATGGCGTTTTGTGCTTTGTCTCATTAGAATCTCATTCTGCTGATGAGTTTATTGTTTTTCTGATGAAGAGACATTTTTATCCACAGATGATAAGCTGCGTTATGCTTATGGAGTCATATATGTGAACGTGACTTTGATTCAATCAGAGTCATTTGTTCCTCTCCAGTATATTAGCATATGTGTGCTTTCATAGGGCCTGCATCCTGCTGTTCGGGATGTCTGCACTGTTTGTCTTTCACCTCACATGCTTACATTATCTCAAGATGGTGTACATACATCCATCAAATTAATTTAAAATGTTTATGTAGATTATAAAACACCCAGAAGACTGTACTCGCTGCCTCTGTGGTTTTATGTTATTGCCTATAAATTCAAGCTTATTTGCTTGTTAAATCCATTATAATTTCTCGTAATGAAGTCAGGGAGGGTTTTGTAAATACTGCAAAACAGTCTTTTTTCCTCCGGAGCTTTTTTGCTCATATATTTCTATTTGTTTGTGATCCTGTGAAATCATCTGTAAATGCATTTTTAATATTTATAACGAAAAAAAAATACCTCAGACATTTCATAGGTCTCCTTTTGATGGGAAATGACAGCATAATTATTCAGTAGAGACAAATTAAGACGTCATATCTGCAGCATATTGCTGTGAAATAAAATAAAGTATAATTAACACTTACATGTGGAGTGCACAGTATTTATTAGTGACACATTTTACCTTTTAATCCTTGGAAAAATGTTTTGCCACCCTGTTGAATATTTAATTTAATTTGTACAGATTCATAATTGACACACAGAGAAGGTTTTTTGATTTCATTAACATACTGGACCTCTTTGAATGACAGGTGAAGTGTGATGCAGCAAGGTCAGAATGACACAAAATGATGTTTTTTACATTTTTTTTTAAATGTTGCATTATAAATATGAAAGCACCTTTGTTCTTTGTTCTGCACAAACTCCCACTCGCACTACTGCAGGAAACAGTGGCCTTTCCAGTGAAGCATGGCTGCAGCTTTCATGTCATTTACGTCTCATCAGTGCTGTTCCTGGTGAGGGATGATACTTGATATTCAGAGGGTAGCTTTGTCTCCTCAAATTAATCAGCTGCTCCTGTTTTCTTGTGCAGAGGAGAATCACCAGGGAGATCTAGAAATTGTTGTTGTAATGTACAATACTATAACAAAGGCAGGCTTTCTGGAAACGTGTGTTAAAGAGGATGTGGGCTTTTGTGATCAGTGGGATGTGAAGTGGCATAAATAATGGAAAATCCAGGAAATGTGGGGCTGATTAAAGAGCACAGCCAGTAGTAGATTCTTTGTAGTATGATTTGGACAATGGGCAGAACAACAGTGGTCTGAGAGTCATTAGAGAAATGGCAGACTATGATTACAGTCCTTGTTTATTCATCAGCGTGGATGTAAAGATTGTGGAAGGATGAATGGAAATGTGTTTATAAGAGACTGAGGATTGGCTTACTGCTTCATTAGACAATTTTCATTAAAGAGCTGTAAAGACTTCTAAGTTGTCACCTTGTGCACTGTACTGTACATGTGTGTGTCTGTGCATGTGCCTTATCAGTGTAACCAAAAGTTAGTCTGGAGGCCTGTTTACAAAAATATAAAACAGAGGAAAGTGGCACATCCTTAAATTTAAGAAGCTTAAGGCAGCAAATGTTTGGCACTTTTGCTTGATAAAAAAAAAGAAAGAAAAGTTCAGTTGATTGATTGGTCGCAAAATCATTTCAGCACTAATCGTACCATCACAATAGAAGGCCTCTCAGTAATAAACAATACCATTGAATTATCAGCTTTCACAAAGGAGTCGTACACATTGAGACATCAGCGGTTGAAATCCAGTATTGTTTTGACCATAATTCAGATGTGTGTCAGTGAGAAACGAAGTCTCAGTGGGGTGTGTGGCACGAGTGGAGGTTTTTTTTCCCTCCCCTTCTTTTCTTCGCTCGCATCTCTAAAGTGTTGACTGGATTGTGTTTGACAGACATGGAGTTTGGAGAGCGGCTGGCCTCCCCATCGTCAGCCCCGTCCTCCCTTCACATGGCCTCTTCTTCAGCCAGCTCCTCCCCTGCTCCACCCCAGACACCGTCCACAAAGAGCAGCCCGGCCCCGAGCCCCGCAGGCAGCTCCCCTCTCACCACCTGCGGTAAGTACACAGATTAAATATAACTCAGAGTTAATTGTCTTATTTAGTTCTAAGTCATTATAATATATCATTTTGCCCTCATTTTGGACAAAGTTGATGGTTTTAGTTGAGTTACGGTTTGAGTGTGCAGTGCTTCAAACAGCATTAATAGTCACCCACAAACCAGCCTTAAATTCACCAGCTATTAATAAATGTAAATGAATGCACCACTTCCGACTGACAATCAGTATGCACTTTATAACCACACTTCCACAGGAACTTCTGAGTGAAAAAACGCAAATCTATTTGGAGGAGACGTCCAACTAGATTTATTTGAAAACACTGAATTAAAACTGTGCAACAATAAGGGGGCTTAAGACACCTTCTTCCAGTCTTAACATGTTACAGACAATTTTGATAGGAATGGAAAGGCTGTTGAATTAATGAATGCCCACAATTAAAGAGCTTTGTACGTCCTTGTGAATGTCTTTTGACAACCTTTAGCTCCAGTTTATCCTGTGTGATTTGACATGTCTGTCAGCCTCACAGTGTGCATGCAGCCGCCAACATCCTCTTGTTTTCTCTGAATACTAATTGTGGTCAAAGCCATTATGCATTGAGGAGCGGTGATGCATAAGCTGTCAGATTACCCCTGACCACAAAATAATGTGCAAATTTACATACCCTGGTTTGTGATTATTTTTTTCCCCCTTCATGATAAGATGCCCCAAAAAGTAGTGTGTATTTTTTTATTTTTTGTCATGCTATCACAATGAACAACACATTAGAGACATTCTCATAAATAATTCATTTTCAGACCCCCATACCAAACGTGCACAGAAATTTCCCAGATAATTTATTTTGGAATGAACACGGAATGCTGAAAGCACATTGGCACCTCTGTAGTCACATCGCTCTTATGATTATTAAGTAAATTGAGTTCTTTTAAGAGATTTCTTATCCCCCGTGGGAAGTAGAAGAAAGATACCACAGAACCAGTGATGGTAACACCCCTTTGAATCGGATTATGCTCGAGCTTTCATACTCTTAAAAGCTCTGTAATTGCTTTAACTAGGTGAGTGTCTCTAAGAAACATGTTTATGCAGCATTTCCTAGTGAATTTAACCCAATAACAACAAATTATTCCAAATATTTTCATCTGAGAAAAGCCATGATCTGGTTATTTTCAAGAAAGTTGGTGAAAGATTTCACAGGTCCAGTACAGCTGGAGTACATTGAATAAAGCAAAACATTATCAGATTCTTTATAATAATAGTACAGGCTGTGGGGGTTTTAGGGTTTAGAGCTAAACTTTGGCATCAATTGAATAACTCCATTACAGACTGAAATTTGGAGCACCTTCATTTTAACTGAAGTTGGTTATTTCACTATAAGAGGTTATGTATAAACAGTTACAGACAATGAAATATAAAGCTTATTGACCAGATGGTGTTAATCATTTCTCAGTACATTGATCAATGCATCGAAGTTACCTTCCCAGCATAACAGCTGATAATGTCCTGTCACAACAGAATCAGACAGACTGTCTAACTTTGTGTTTACACAGAACAATCAGCTGGGCTTTGCTTTTATCAGGCTAATTCCTGCAAAGCTTTGGGTTCTAAATGAAAATGAGGCATTAGATCTAATTAATAGTGCAGAAATAGTCCTGATAACAAACACTGGATATTTTGCCCTTAGCTGCTGTTAAAGGAAAATGTCAACATGGCATCAATGGCACCGTCCTTATCCTCCTTCCTGCTTTCTTTCATTTCTTTTCATTTTATTTTGCTGGAATCATTATTCTGTACCTCCATATAGTGGTAACTCTAGTCAGTTTTTTCTCATTTTCTGAATATGATAGTCTGTGCCAGACCCTGAATCATTCACCATCATCACCATGAACAGATTCTCAGTTTGAGCAGATGGCTGAGTCTCTTATTTGGTGAAGCAATTTTGAACAGATCACCCCAAATTCACAGCTTTTTTTAAAACCTTTTTTTAAAGCATAAAATATAATTAAATAATTTATGACTTTAAGACCTTATGTTGAATCTGTTGTCGCGTACTGAACATGTACTGTATAGGATATCTGGATGAAATGTATTTCTCATTAGCAGGATTAACAGATGAACTAATATGTAAATCAATAGATTACATTTCAGGCATTCTTCAAACTGTGTCTTTGTTCTACAGGCCATCTGCTCCAGGTAACCGGCGATGAACGTCTAAATATGTCTGGCAGCTCCAATGGCTTTCCTTTGGTCAGCAGTCCAGCTTTTGGGCTCTACACGTCAAGTTCAGGCCGCTCTGACTTTGGAGGCCTCGGAAGTCTGGGTTTGTCTGCCTTGGCTGCTCACTCCCAGTTTGGTGCATTTCCAGGTAGGAAATGTGATGGTTTATTTTTTTGTCGTCTTTGTTATTAGTGGAGTTGAAGAGGAAATTTGCCTTTGTGGTCTAGTTAGATGGTTTTAAGTCTGTCGCTGAAATTATTTTGGCGTCTTCCAGGTTTTTTTTTCTTAAACACTACAATATATACGGTATGTTTTTATATTATGATGTATACACCTTATGTTGACATCCTTTATTCTAATGGGGGGGATAAAATGTGTGGCTCCACTGCAACAAAAATATAGTTAAGATTATTTTCTCATCCCCTTTCGGTATTACCACTAAGATTTCAATCTTTTTATTTCAAAAATATAAAACGGGTAGTGCACATGTTATAGGTGTGGACTGACACTGACACCAGATACCACACCTTTGGTTTGATCACTAATTCAGAGAGCTTTCCCTGGTGGAGATAGACGTAATCCTCATTGTGTAAACTGGTTTGGCAAAGCTTGAATGTAACGAGCGTTCATTTATATGTAAAAGTCTAACACTCCAGTTTTAATGAAATTCTTAATGATGTCCGATTGCATGCTTTGAAAGTACTTCGTGACACTCAGCACAAAGTAAATGGAGGTTTTAGAGGCAGATGCTGTTTCAGAGGAATGCTGCTCTTGGGGAAACTGTTGCAGCTGTGACATGTTGAGTAGATGAGGTCTGCTTCAACTTTTCAACCCTTAAATATAAAGCGATGCAATCACAGTCAGTGGAAGGCCTGTATACTTTGAACTGAGTGATTAGTGCTGTTGACAGGTTGGATAAAGCATGCTCTAATAACATGTTGGCAGACTGGATTCTTTGCATATCTACTACAGATAAAGTGGTTGTATGTGCCTAACTGTACACTACCTCGCTCCCTCCACTCAAGACTGGTGGCGACCAGCTGAGGCACAAACCAGAGGAGCACCAGCCTTCTTCCCTCCCCTTCTGGGTCTGCATCCTGTATTTGCATCAGCCTTCAAAAGCCAAGATCCCATTCACTTGCAGGCACGTAAATCAGGTAAGAGCCACCTCCTGCCTGAGGTCATCCATAGTGTGGAAGATAAAAGCAAAGAGGGACTAGAAAAATAATGATTCCTCAAACATATTTTATTAATGAATGAAACACTACTGTTATATGTCTTTTTTGTCCTCCCAATGTGTTCACTCATATTGCTTGTTCTCATGAGTATCCATCTAAAGAAATGTACAATGCCAGTTCCTGTAGGCGTAATTGGAGCAGTGAATGGTAGGAGTGCTTCTTCTCCTACTGGGAACTCTGCTGTGAACACCAGTTCATTTCCAACAAAGGGAAGCACGGAGAAAACTAAAGCCAACAGTAGTCGGGGTCAGAGGAGCAGCCAGGACCTCAGCCAACTGCACCAGAAGATCACTCAGAAAACAAAAGAAAAGGTTAATAATAATCCTTTTGCATGAATTCTTTCTTCACAGTTTTGTTGTTCACTTTTTTTGTTTTTTCCTGGCACCATTTCTCCTTCTTTTAACTTGTTTTAAAAAATGTGGAATTGGATTATTATTTATTTAGAAACCCAACAAAAGACCACTAGAGACCTCCAGCATGAGCGGCAGCCAGTCAGGATCATTGTCAGATAGCTCCAGTGATGGTGAGGAGAGCAGCAGTGATCCCGATGACATGGAGGAGGAAGAGGAGGAGGAAGAGGACAATGATGATGATGAGGACGATCAGAGCAATGACAGTGAGGGCTCTGACTCGGAAAAAGACAGTCAAGTGAAAAAGAAAGTCAAGGTAAGTGTCTCTGATTCAAACCTTTGTTGTTTGTGGTTAAATATTCAGCAATTAAAGATAGAAGATTTTCCATTGTTTAGTTAATTTTGCAGAATAATGTAATGTAATGTACTCAGATGAAAATGTGTGGTAGAACAATTTATTTAGCAAGGTTTTGTGTCTGACCAGTTTGCTTTCTGTTAAGTAAATGTTAGTTGGTTTGTGAAAAGCAGCCATGGTGGTGGGTGGCAAACTGGATGTATGTGCTAGCTGACAGAGCTGCCACTGTGAGGCTCTCTCAGCAGGAGCTGACATGACATGCTGTCTTTTCCTCATCCTCCTACTCAGCGGCTGACACAGAACACTTCCGAGAGTAAAAAGAAGAGACCTGGCACTGCCGATGGAAATACTACTCAAGACAGTCATCGTGACGGCGTTCCTTCGACTTCCCCGTACCGCCTTCAGTCCTCTTCTCATCCCTCTGGCCTGTCACAGTCTGCAGCACTGTTCCTCCAACGCTCCAGGACTGCAGAGGAGGAAGGCCAGCAGCACATCAGTGTCATCCAGGCCACGGGGCTGGCAGCCGGCAACAGTCCCTCAGCACCGTCCCACAGGGAGACCTCTCCTCTGCCGTCCAGGTCCTCACCCGACCCCTCCTCCTTCCCCAACTCACCTAAACACTTACATACTATCATTTCATCAAAGCACTTCTCTCATTCACCCTCAGCAAAGCATAGCTCTGTCTTCCCCTCTCCCAAACTTTTTGCTCTGTGTTCCCCTTCAAAGTCTCTGTGTTCCTTACCCAGGCCTCTCTCCCTCTCCTCTTTACCCAGACCACCTACACTGCTCGCCTCACAAAAGCCTCCACATAAACCCAAATTCCTGATGCCCTCTGTGAAGCGCACCCAGCCAGCTGATGGCATGAAGGAGAGCAGTGGAAACCTGTCGGATGAAAGATTGTTACACTTGAACAGATTCAAATTAAAACAGGTGAGTTTTGTTTGTTATACACATTGCGACATAGAAGCGGCAGCTTTTCTTTTTTATCTGAATTTTGCTCAAGTTACAAAAAAAAAACAAATTACTCTAATGGAAGCAGGGCTTTTATTGTACTACATGTGAGTCTGACCGCTACATGACGAGAAGTGACAATGCATTTAGCTCTATTGGGAATACTTCACAAAATTGACAAGCAATTAGCTCTGTTACGCTTTGGGATGTTTGTTATCAGGAGAGGAGAAATGTGTCTCTTTTAAAGGACTCTGTTATTGTCACTATTTTGAAAAGCAGGGAAAATGTAGCAGTCGGTAACAAGAGGGTTTTAATTCATATGATGGCGGTACATTAAAATACGGGCTTTTGATTGAGTATGACAATAGCAACAAATACAAGATGACAGCCAGAGTCGCACAATGGCACTAAGCCAAACAATTTGAAAATATTTTCCACAGCAGCCTTCTTTTCTCTCTCGTGGAGTTGACAGGCTTGAGCCTGCTCTTCATTGTCCCCGTCTCTTATTACACCTTAAATTCCTTCCCTCACAGCCCACAGTAACGTAATGTGACTGACAGTTTGTGTAATTACTTTCTTTTTTTCTTTGTTTCCCTTTTCTTTTTCATTTTTACTTATGAAGCCCCTCCACTCCAAGGACTCGGCGAAACAAGCTCCTTCTCTGGGACCTAAGAGCCAGAGCCGGTACAAAAGTCACAAAAATTCAGCACCTTCTTCATCGTTGCTGACACAGCAGAAGCATTCTTCAGATACACTGAGCAGTCATTTACTGTCCCTCCCACACGGCAATGACACCAACCTGTTTCTGAACCACCACCTTAATGGAGCGATGCACAGCGCAGTTCAGGATGCCCCTTTGGCCCTCATCACCAAACCCCGCAGCCAGAGGAGCACCCCCAGCAGTAAGCTCCTCCTGGTAGCCACCAGCCCTCCCTGTCCCATGCCCATCAACCTGAGCACTGCTACTAAGGAGATGTCGGGCAGCTCTGCTTCCTCACTTAAGTCTTCAGCCTCATCGGGTTTTGCTCACAAACCGAGGAAGACGAACACTCCGAAGTGTGTGCGCGCAGGAAAGAGCCTCTCTAAAACCAACACATCCTGTCCACCTCCAGACTCAGTCCGAGGAAGCGAGTCTGATATCCACAGCAGCAAAGACTCAGACGACTCTTTAGGAGATGACTTGGATGACGATGATGAAGACGATGAAGATGATATCAAAGATGATGACTCTGGCAGCAGCCTGTCAGGTAAGATTAAACAGACAATTCTCTTAACTTAATGTAGAAATGTTTTGTTTTCCTACAGATAGTAGATGGTAAACAACGTTTGGTTGTGTGACGAATTCTAATTAGGATATTTTTGCCCTCTGTCTGTTTTCCTCATGTCAGATTCAGAGAGTAATCTGGACAGTGACTCTGATCGCTCTGAGGATGATATGAAGGAGCACGGTGAGACAGAAGGCGACAGCGATGCAGAAGGGACGCCACTGAAACTCACCAAAGCGTCCTCGTCTACTCACAGGTCCTCCTCAGACCTCTCGGCCAACTGTTCCCTGCTCAACCTGCAGATCATCAAGCCTCCTAGTTTGCCCAGCGGCCTCCTCACCTCCAGCCCAGTGACCAGCTCAGGGGCGCTGAGTAACCACCGCACCCTGTCGCCCTCCTTCACGTTTGCCTCAATGCCAGGTAACAGATTTGTTGCTTGAAAACGAAATATATCAACAATCTACAAAACGGCTCCGGTTACAATTAAATAAGATACTTTATTTTTGATGTATATATTTTTTAATTGGCATTTTAGCAAATTATATAACTTGATAATGAAGTAACAGAAAATATATATGAAAAAGGAGGGAAAAAGAAAGAAAAACATGAATAGAATAACTGATTATATAAATATCATTTGATAGAATGGTAATAATTATAAGACATTAACGTGTGATTGAGGCTTCAGGAAAGAGTTACTCATACAGATAACAGACCAAAGTCAGCGCAGTATTTATTTTGTCTCCAATCACTTTGCTTATTCAGTCTATCCACCGTCTGACTGGAAAAAAGGACGCATGTTTTTCCAGTATGAAAACATGATGCACATTTCTCTGTAGTTCCAGGTTAACGTGAGTTCTCTGGAAGAAGTTGGTTGCGTCATTGTTTTGATGGTCCCCAGCAGCTTTTGCTTTAATAACCCATGCAGATGAAACTGGATGAGTCACGGAGAATATTACGCTACTAACCAAGCCTGATACTGCCTTTCCACAATGGAAAAGTGTTCATTTATTTTTCCATTTAACAGCAGGACACAAGAGCCATGTCACAGTACTATGCTGTCAAATAACCTTGATAATCTTAGAACATGTTTATAAACTCTTACATGTATAAAATAAGGACTTTAACTGTGTATTTTACACCACTAGTACTATAGACTCTGAAACTGTGATGACAGTGTTGCTTTACACACTCAGTTTGGGTGTTTTGCACTTCTTTTATGTTTCAAAAGGTCTGAAAACGGTTGATGTTGATGTCCATGCTTTCCCTAAACAGAGCTAACCTACTTCCATTGATCTGCATTGTAAATTAAGTGAACTCATTTGAAGATTCCTATTTAATATATATAAATAAAACAACCATCCGTAATAAATGCCTAACAGGGTTGCCATTTGCTTGAGGTTTTATATTTGCAGTACTGCCTCCCTCCCTATTTTGTGTCATGGATATATCTGTAAACATGGCAGGTTTGTGGATTTGCTCACGTCCCCCTGGAGGTGCTAAAAGCGCTGAGTCATTTATTCTGTTTTCTAGGCACGGGGAAAAGGAGGAGAGTAACAGATGAGAGAGTACTGCGGTTGCCTCTTGAGTTCGGGTGAGATATTGTGCATGCTTTTCATATTAAAAGAAACACATAAAGGCTTGATGGTCTGACCACGTTCGCTTTTGTGCTTACTGTTATTTGTCCTGCATTGTTTGTGTTTATGCAATTGGTATTGTTGTGAAATGTCAGCTCACTGAAGGCTGACGAGTGACCTTCTCTAAAAGGTCGTCTGCGGTCAACTTTACTTTGCGGAGCAGCCAAAGACACATAATCACCCCCGGCTAATATTATGATATCTTTGGTTTGGCAACATACAACAGACAATTAATTGTGTTTTAGAAAAAAAATGTGTTTTTGATCAAGACATTTTCAGTGTTGACACATTCATTCCAGGAAGAAAAATGCATAAGAGACACTTCATTGTCAGAACAAGTTCTCGACACCTCGAGCAAAATGAGTGGCCGATTGTGTCAATATGAAAACAAGCGAAGACACAGCAATCATGCTCAGACAATATTCCCATGATAAATACTGACTGTACTGGTACTGTAAAGTACCACTAGAGTTCCTGATTTGAGAACAGTGACGTCTTCATCAAGCGCTTAGTAGGACTAGACCACAAAAAAAACACCCTTGCCTTTCGTTTAGGGTCCTTAAAATCCCCTGTCTAGAGCAGTAGGCAGGAAATGAAATGAGGCCCAGCACTTCAGCATCAAGGGGTTAATTGCATCCAGCCTCAACACAGACATGCAACATTTACAGCTCCCTGCCCACAAATTCTGCAGCCTTGGATCAGAGCGCCTTTCATCTTGTAGGGATGTTTTTCATCAACAGGTTCACAGGAAACAGAGGCCATAAGACTGTATGTGATCCCGAGCTCTGAACGGGATAACAACCTACAGATCTTGTGTTTAAGCCATGGCTGCTCTCCAGCGGGGCCCATGGGAATTGAGGGGTAGCCTCACTTGGCGTGCGGCCATTTAGGAGTGTGATTACTGGAGGGGTCAGAGGACGACAAGGCCACAGACTACACAGCTGTACAGACATAATTTACATAGTGTATCTCCTTGTTTGCTTGTTGTTGCAAACAAGAGGACGATGTCTTGACCTATAACAATGTTATTAGACTGCAGGAGGGAACTTATATGGGAGAAACAATCAGCCCGGAAAAAGAAATAAATGCGGTGAATGACTACAGCTGTACAGTGATTATGACGTGGTTTTAACTATTTGGGACCTGCATGCATTGTTTTTTAAGGTGGCAGAGAGAGACCCGGATCAGGACCGTGGCAGGTCGTCTGCAGGGAGAGGTGGCTTACTTTGCTCCATGTGGGAAGAAGCTGCGTCAGTATCCTGATGTAATGAAGGTAATTCTACAATATGTAGCTTTATTTAATTGAAAGTACAGTCGATTTAAAAACCTTAAATGATTGCATTTGCTCACTGCATCAGTGCAGTATTATGTTATTGCCCTGAGGTGGAAAATGATGATGTGTGTGCGTGTGATTGATCAGTTAATATGGCTGAAACGAACTGCTTTAATTAACACGCATTATTCTTTTTCTCTGCAGTACTTACTCCGGAATGGAATAACGGAGATCTCCCGGGATAACTTCAGCTTCAGTACAAAAATTAAAGTTGGTGACTTCTATGAAGCCAGAGAAGCACCAGAGGTAAATGTTTCTACTTCTTTTTATGGTTTCATCATTGAAGGATGTCCACATTCAGATATTATGTGTCATTTGATCGTAGGTGGAAAAAGGAGGTATTACATAATATAATTATATATTATATAATGAATATTAATACAAGGAAATGTATATTTTAATCTAATATTGTGGTCAGGTGATCCCCTTAAAGTTGTAATTTGTCTATGATATTGCCCTAATAAAAAGTTATAGTGAGATGAAAAAGAAAGAACATGAAAACTATAAACTGCAGCAATGAGCAGATAATCCGTCGAGCCATTTTTTGTTTGCTTTGTTAATTTGAATCTCCTCCGTCTGATAACGCAGGGTGTACAGTGGTTCTTGCTGACCGAGGAGGAGATCAGCCCCAGTATCATAGCGATGGATGGGAGGCGCAGCCGCGGCCGCTGCACGCAGTCTGAGCGGCAGCATTTAGGCGATGGTGAGGGTCCCGGGGCCCGACAGTGGAAGTCTCCTCCTCTTCATATTGGCGAAAATAGCTTCCAAGATGTCAGTGATGCGAAGCTGCTGCGCAAACTGGAGGCTCAAGGTCAGTTTACGGCGTAGAAAACTGTCAGTGACAGCAGGTCATCAGCCACTAAACACCAACAGCTTGTAGCTATGTATTGTATCAGTTTATTTTGCATTGTGGTTTGGTGCATTTAATTAAGAGATCACTGTATCATATTTCCTGCTCAGCTTCAGATGAGTTTAATAGAACCATTTACAACCAGCTAAATATCAGTGATGTATGAGAAAACTATCTTACCAGAGACAGCAATATTAATTTCTCAAGAGACCATATTGTTGTTGTAAAAACTTCTCTGGAGGTTGTTAAAAAGGTATCTGTGGTATCTGTGGGTCGGTCTTTCATTTAAGTTTTTAATTTGGTCTGTGATTTCACAACCATATTGCATCATGTTGCAGAAATCGCTCGACAGGCTGCTCAGATCAAAATGATGAGAAAACTTGAGAGGCAGGCCATGGCGCAAGCAGCCAGGGAGGCAAGGAAGCAACAAGGTAAACAGCTGCTCTGTGTTTCACGTGTTTTTATAGTGAAGCATCATTTTTAAAGATTAGAAAACCTCATGAGGATGCTTCTTTTTCATATAAACACACTTGAAATAAATAAATATCACACTTCTTTTCTATTCAAACCATTATAGCTTGTGCAAGCCTAATTTGTTTGTGTTTCAGCGATGATGGCTGCCGAGGAGAGGCGGAAAAAGAGGGAGCAGATGAAGATTCTTAAACAGCAAGTAAGGACTTTCCTTTGCATGCATTGTTAAAATTTTCCGTGCGAAGCTTCGTAACCATCTGCAGCTGCTCCGTTCATAGTTTGTGTGCTCCAAGGTGACAAAGGTTTTAAGCACAGTTGAATTCCTTTTGAATTTCCACAAGGAAAGTTGCTGTTCTTCTAAATGCTGCACCTTCCTCATCTGCATAGACCCACTGTACTTCTTCACCCCACCCCCACCCCCCGCCACTCTATAACATGCATGACTTAACAGTTAATTCATTTGATCTTGCCCTCATCCTTTTACCAGGAGAAGATCAAGCGCATTCAGCAAATTCGTATGGAGAAAGAACTCCGTGCACAGCAAATTCTCGAGGTTCGTCCTGAAAGTTATTGCAGAAACATTCTAAAACACTTCCTTTCTGCTGTTGATAGGATTTTTAAAAAACCCAACCAAAGGCTATTCCTAAATTATGTGGTCCCACTTTTAGTCACATCTAGTGAGTACATGTGACTAATGCCTAATTGGTTTTTTTGCAAAAGTGCCATTGAATATGAAAATCTCCTCAGACCGTGATGGAGCTTAATACAAAATACAGTATTTCATTAAGTAAGAGGTGGCCCAGAGTTTACTGTGGCTAGGTGAAATACCTATTTTGCATTCTCTCACTAATAGAAGCTGTGAAGTATTTTAGCTTTTATAAATCAAATTTCAGTTGACACGCTTGGCAAGCAGCTCTTAACAGGATTTCGTTGTGGCTATAATTACTGATAGAAATTTTGCTTAATTTATTCTCACTGCCTGCTGGTGTTTCATAATAAGTGCTGCCATTTTGTCTCTCCGTGTTAATGGGAGAAAATAATCATCCCATTGCTCAAGATTTCAATATTTTAGATGTGACTTTATCAGTGAGCCACTGGCTCCATTTAGCTTTCTGTGGAATAGTTTCCACTGATGGCATTAACAGAATAAAAAAAAGCAATCTAGCAAACTTAAACATATTATTAAGTACAATATTTGTACATGTATTTTATACAAGATAATCTTTTTATTCCTTTATTATTTTTACTTGATGATTTTAATTAAGAAAATTATCTTTATTAAGTTTTATTTTATAAGAGTTTGCAGCCTCAATTAAGTGTTTATTTTTTTTAGCTTTGCTGTGGTGTGTGAACTGTCTGTTAAGTGAGTCTTTCCATTGCTTCTGCTGCATAACCATACAGCCTGTTTTGCACATACAGGCAAAAAAAAGGAAGAAAGAAGAAGCAGCCAATGCCAAAATACTGGAGATTGAGAAGCGAAACAAGGTGAGAGAAATATTCAAACTGTTGCTTCTGGTAACTTCTGACTGCTTAAAACACAAGTCAGCCTGTTCCCTTGTTCAGCTGCCACAGATGTCACTCATGCCCCTGGATCCCATTCTTTTCCCCCTGCTAGTCTGCATTACAATGTTTTTTTGCTCCATTGTGTTGCTTGTCAGTATAATTCCTTGGTTAAAGACACAGTGAGCAGGATTTGTCTGTTGTGGTTTGTGGAAAGCATTCAGAGTTGGCTGAAGGTTGGGCCTCTGCATGTACAGACGCTGCTGCACACTTGTAGAAGTGTAGAAGTAGTTTTTGTCTTAACAGCTTTTTGGAGCGGTACCCTGCTCATTGTGCCTTTAATCTGTGATGAAAAGAGGTTGGATCTCCTTACGGTATACATTTATCTATGAAAACTTTTCAACCAATGAAGACTGAAGGTCTAAAACTTTAGCATGATGATGTTCAATATGTGTATGCCTTTTGAAATGATGTAAATATGTGTGTATATGTTTTGTTTTTCAAAAAGGAGAAGGAGATAAGAAGACTGCAAGCAGTCATACTGAAGCACCAGGTATGTTTTTTATTATCATCCACAACCACATGAAACCAAAGCTATTCTTACTCTGTTTAAATGTCTTGGATTTGTAATGGGATTGTTTTATACAGTATATCCTGTGAAATGACTCTGTTGGCTTCTCTTGGGTGTTGTTGTTTTTTTTAGGTTTGATTTTCTTGCATTGATTCTCTTGTGTGATTTTCTATTTCTTAATATTCTGCCAACTCTTTCTACCAGGAGTTGGAGAGGCATAGACTAGATATGGTATGGGTATGTTTGTTTCTGTACATCTAACAACATTTGTGAACGTGCTGTGATAAATGGTTGCCATCATAGCAATGCGTAAAGTGTGGCATTGGCTGCAGTCATACCACATCCTTCTGCATGGCTTTTCCAGAACAGTGCACTGCATATGTCCGCGCTATTTGTCTCCTTGAGAAAACACATCCATTATCTGGTCAGGACAGAGAACGTAACAGGATGCAAAAGCCCTCTGATAGCCTGAAAGAACACCACCTACCTATTACTTTGTTTTTGTTTTGGATTTATTCAATTTAGAAGCTCAAAATCCTTTTACCCTAAAGCATGTGAGGCTACTTTTTAATCCATTCTGTCACCTGAGAAAAAACAATATGCAGTTTGTATTTGTGCAAGTGATTTACACCACTGAATTAATGGAAACCATATTCAAACAAGTTGTAAATGTATTATCGTGGTGGTTTATTTGGCTGTTTATTTTTCCCTAAATACTGTAGCAGAGGCAACAATATCATAGATGGACTCAATAGTTTTCACGGTAAATAAAGAGTTAAAATATAAAAACTTAAACAGAATCTGCAGGATAGTTTTATATGACATTGTTTATCAGTTGATTATAAATTATGTGCTTTGCTTGTCCCTGTGACACTTAATATTTGCTGCTTATAGTTCTAAACCTCTTGGCCTGAACCTTTCAGTCTGCCTTCCTGCCGACATGCTCAGATTACAAATGGCTGTTTCTGACTTTGAGCTTATGCTTTGTGTGTGCATCACTACCTGCGACGTAGCTTTTCATCTGTCATTGTTTTCCATTTGGTTTAAAGGTACTATGTGGAAGTTTAGGAAAATTCTCGTTATTAATGAGACCGGTAGCTGTTAAGTGAATAACGCATAGACACAAGGCTGAATGTCATTGACAGGCATCATGTTGAGTCATGACACCAACTAACTTGCCATTTGCAAATTATTTTATCAACAAATATTACAAAGTAACCAATGGCAGATCCATGCAGTGTAGCAAAGTCACAGCTGGCTGGCTAACCTTAGCTTAGCTTAGCTGTACACCTTTGCTTTTTATCATTACATCATTTAGTGGTGCCCAAAATCACCAATCACCGTTTATCATGATACATATGATACATATGATACTATCATGTTAGCTGGTGAAGTAATTTGGCAAGGTCGCCAACTCATGTCCCCTTGATGGTATTTTGCTAGCAATAATTTTAATTTTAGTTAACATTCCCGTTCCCATTTGGCCACATCGGTTTTGCTAAATAAAGCTTTTTTTTTCTTCTGTGCTTACATGGACTTTGTGTTGGACTGTTTTTTTGCTTGGTGTCATTTCTTGACATTAGCAGAAGACATTTCTAAGCTAATCTTAGCTAAAGAAAGGCAAGGCACATTCTGTTTTTTACCAGAGAAAAACTGTTCTGAGTCCACCTTGTTGTTACAGGCAACAGAGAAAGTGAGGGCAGGTCTCAGTTTTTAAGTTAACAACGAAGCGTGTAATGCATGTACATTTCTTCACATAGTACCTTTAACTATTGTGTGTTTTTACAATTTAATTACGGTGGAATGTGCAACATTTTGTGTGACTATTGTGAAGATCTGTGATCTGTTTTTCTTTTTCCACTGTGCATGCACCACGGTTCACACTGTATTGCATATATGTGAGCCATTGTCTCTAAATAAATGTTAGAAATAGAAATGAAACTTTGCCTTTGCTCTGCCAGGAGAGGGAAAGACGCAGGCAGCACATGATGCTCATGAAGGCTGTGGAGGCCCGTAAGAAGGCAGAGGTGGGTAACACCCGATCTGCTCACATCCCTTTGTTCGTCTTCATTCCCACTCCTGTGTTCTGCTACATTGTTTTATTCTGTTGTCTTTCCCTTAGTAATTAAATCTTTCCGATGATTCTACACTGTAGTAATTGAGGTCATAGTTTGTTTTCCAGCCTCTGTAATTCTGAGCACAATAGCGTCATTAATACCTTCTCCTGGCTATAGGAAAAAGAGCGTCTGAAGAAAGAGAAAAAGGATGAGAAACGGTTAAACAAGGAGAGGAAACTGGAGCTCAGAAGACTGGAACTGGAAAAAGCAAAGGAGCTGAAGAAACCAAATGAAGACATGTGTTTAGCGGATCATAAGGTATTCACACACTGTGGAGCTGCTGGCAGATGAGAATGCGAGTCCATGTACTATATGTCACTGTGGATAGTCCCCATCTGTGGAGTAGATGTGTGTGAAAAAGATTGGATTTTCCACTAGCACAGGGATTTTTCGACATAGAAATCAATCAGTATAATCACTGTAGGAGCTATAGGCATGAAGATTAGAAATGCTTTTGACAAATTTATGGTTTTATTGTTTCACTATCAGATCTACCAAAATAGATGTGCAATATCACTGAAAGCATCTGGAATTGATTAAAAAGGAAGCAGGTGTAGGTCAAAATACTGCCACCAAGTGGCTACTGATGCCATAACACCAAACCTTTTTTACAGACTGGATTACTGGTCAGATACTTGTAATTGAAGAATTCTTGACTTAATTCATAAGATTTATTCAACAAGACTTGACTGGAAAACTACTCTGAAACAGGGAAACACCAGCACTGTCAGAAATGCTGGAAACGTCTACTTTTTTTCTTTTTTCTCTTGAATTTTTGCTTTTACTGTATTATTATCATTGAGAAATTATAGGATGTTTTTAAACATTTCTCTCACACAAGCTGATTTTTTAAATTTCCGTATGAGGGTTACTTTTGTGTACAGGAACTAGACACAAACTGTTGAGATATGATTAAAAACACTAACAATCTTGTGTTTTTTTCTCTGCAGCCACTTCCAGAGTTGTCCAGAATTGCTGGTTTAGTCTTACCAGGAAGTACCTTCTCCGACTGCCTGATGGTGCTTCAGTTTCTGCACAGCTTTGGGAAGGTCCTGAGGTTAGACATCAATCCAAACATGCTCAACCTGAATGACCTCCAAGAGGGCTTGCTCAACGCTGGGGACAGTATGGGCAAGGTGCAGGACCTGCTGGTGAGCATGCTCTCTGCAGCTGTGTGTGACCCTGGTATACCTGCAGGCCACAAGGTGAGAGTCTGTTGATTCCTTTTTAAATTGCTCCTCTACTGTGATTCAACTGTGTTCACACTTACATTCAAAAACAAGCACGCACTTATTGTGTGCCCTTAACGGCTTTGATTCTAATGTAACTATTAAACAAATGTGTGTGCAGCTAACTGAAGAGTGGATTTGAGAGGGTGTCAGTGTTTAGAGCTGTTAGTATGCATATACATGTTAAACCATATTTTGAATGCATTCTCCAAAGCCATATGTCCATGCGGTGCTGTGAGGCTTAATTAAGTCTTTAGGTAATTTTACATTACATTACATTATTACATATCTTAGTGTTAAGAGGCTGTTTCAGGCTAAATGTACATTTCGTGAGATGTGCATTAAATGACAAGCGATTGCAAAACTGTGGACTAAATACCATCATGTTTTATAATAATCTACACGTCCCAGATCCCATGAGTCACTTACTGTAAGCACTGAGCATTGCTTACTTTACCTAACAAAGAGATAATTGCTCAAAATTACTGTGTTTTACTTCCTGCATTGTGCTCTTATGGTCTATACCTTCTGCTTTTGTGTGTCATGGTTGGTAAAAAAATATGCATAAAAAAAAACATTTTTCTGTTTAATACAACTCAACTCCCATTCCCTATTTCCACCAGAATAAGACCGCCTTAGGGGACCACCTGACTAATGTGGGGATCAACCGAGACAACGTGTCAGAGATCCTGCAGATCTACATGGAGGCTCACTGTGAGCAGACAGAGCTGGCTGCTCTGACCCTCAGCCTCAGGACCAAGGCGTTTCAGGCCCACAGCCCACCGCAGAAGGCCTCCATGCTCTCATTCCTGGTTGATGAGCTCTGCTGCAGTAAGGCTGTGATCAGGTGAGTCAGGGCTCATTTTGGCAGTCATAGTGTGTTTGATTTTCTGTTTATAAAATACAGGAACTATTGGCGCAGTAACACATCAGTTAATGTGATTATGAAGTAAAATAGGCAGTATACCAAAAACAGTATGCACTGTGTATATATATATATAATTTGCCTAATGTGAAGTGCTGGAAAAGCTTGAAATGCACCTTTTATAAAAGCTTGAAAGGTGCTTGAATTTGACTTTTGAAAAGGTGTAATAAACTCTGTAATGAACTACCACTAAATTCTTCTTCCTTCTAAGTCTGTATAAATAAATGTTCCTTATGTGCCTGAAGCAAACATGTTAATCTCTGTGCCCGACTGTGGAAAGTATTGGCTTGTTTTATTCATGGAGGCTTCACTTTTAATAGAAAAGCTGAAGTACCAAAAGGAATAAGACAAATTGTGGTTTGATGGACAGTTTCACAATGTTGCATCAAACTACGTGTCATCAATTTTTCAGTGGTACTGGTAACACTTTGAAACACATTTGCTGCATACTGCAGTGTGATGCAAAGGAATCGTGCTCTTTTTGTTATGGAAAAAGGCAACAGGTGTTAATTTTGTCTGCTACTTTGCAGTGAGATCGACAAAAACATCGATCACATGACCAACCTGAGGAAGGATAAGTGGGCTGTAGAGGGGAAACTTCGCAAGTGAGTAAATGCTAATGAAGAATCAGTGCTTACACATTTTCTGAATGAACTTGTGATGCTGAACATTGCTGACATTTTTGTCCTCGAAGACTGAGGAGCATTCATGCCAAGAAGACTGGGAAGAGAGACAGCAGTGTGGGGGGAGAGGACAGCCACACTTTTGTCATCCCCACCGTCAGAAACAAATGCAAGAGGAAAGAAGGGGACAGTGAGGAGGAGGAGGACGAGGAGGACGACAGCGAAGACCAAGGAGACGATGACGACGATGAGGAAGAAGAATCGGGGGGAAAGAAGGGGAAGAAAGCAGAGATATGTGAAGAGGAGGTCAGTGACAGCATGGTGCTTTTACTGGAGCTAGTGGCTAAATCCGTGTTTATTATAGTAAATGTCAGCCGGTCCACTGGCCTCACACTAATGAGATCTTTTCATCTAGGACGACAGTGTACACTCAGCCAGCATGGAGGAGCTGGAGAGACAGATAGAGAAAACATACAAGGTAAATTAAATTCTATAAGACTTTTTTTTCTCTCAGGATGAGCTCATCTTTGACCTCATGGTTCAACCTGCTGCATTTTCTGCCTCTTTAGCAACAGAGTCAGATCAGACAGAAGCTGTTTGATGCATCTCACTCACTACGCTCCATGACGATTGGACAGGACCGATACAAGAGGCGTTACTGGGTCCTTCCGCATTGCAGTGGCATCTTTGTGGAAGGCATGGAGAGCTGTGAAGGTACAGGAACAAAACTGATAACTCGATGTACGGGACAGAAATTAGAGCTGCTCAATTATGGTAAAAATGTAAATCCTGATTATTTTGCTCAATACTGATCATAGTTATAATATAAGTTATATGTTATTATTGAACTTTAAAAAAACAACAAAAACTTTTTTTCTTGAGCTTTAAAAGTATTCCAACTAAAACACATATATAATGAACTATGTCTACATTTATAAACATTTAAATAGGTAACACAACAAAAATAAAATACTTCAAAATAAATAAGTTACAGTGTTTTTAGAAAACTCATTAACTTTGTAGCATCATTCATTTAATGAATTTAACAAGAAAATTTAAATATATTTATATATACGTTTAAATAAATAATATCAACTATGTTGTGTTGTTACCTACAAAACGCTATACATTCAATGTATAATAAATAACAATATATTGGGCCAAAAAAAATTAGATCAATATGTTGTAGTGCACTGTGACAACCTACTGAAAACACATTCAGCATTTTGGTAAAATGTATTAAAAAAAGAGCCCAAAAATGGTTTCATCATGATTATCTTGTTTTTTATAATTATTGAAATCAAAACCTTAACTAGAAATAAAACATTTTGTGCACTTTGCTGACCTGATGTCACCTTTTCATGTTACTTACTAGGTTGTGAAGAAGCAGAGAAAGAAAAGAAAAGACAGAGCACCAGTCACATGACCAGGATAAAAGAAGAGCAGCAGGAAGAGACTAAGAAGCCAGTGGTCAGCAGCCCAGCACAGAGCACAGACGGCAATATAACCACACCAGAGAGCCAGCAGGACAAGGACAGCCTCAATCTCTTCCTCCAGAAACCTGGCTCCTTCTCAAAGCTCAGCAAACTCCTTGAAGTTGCCAAAATGGCTCAAGATTCAGACATCAATTCTCACAACAGTCATTCTGCTAAAGTCCCCACCGCAGCACCTTATCCTTCATATCCCACCTCTCAGACAGCCACTATTCAGCAGGGACTGATAGATAAAACAGATGCTTTAGTGCCGTCTCTGCTTAACGCCCCCCAGCTCAGAAGTAGTCCCTGGATAACCCGCAGCCCTCAGTCTGTCCTTCATGACGACCATCCCTCCAAGATACTGATGGAAAAGAGCAACCAGTGGTTTAGCCTCTTGCCTCGCTCTCCTTGCGACGAGTCCTCCTTCACCTCCGGCTCCAGCCCTCCAGCCTCCTCCTCTCCACTTCAGAACACCAAATCCCCCTCCTCCCTCTCCCCTAATCCTCAAGCTACAGCCAGTTCCAGTTCTCCTGCTGGGATCAATAACATGCAGCCGTCTGTCCTTCAGGTTGGTTGATAACAATAATCTCTGTCGCATTATGTAAGATCACGCTGTGATTTTTTAAAAACACAAGTTGGACACTTTAAAGTGCTGCCACTTGTATTACCTTATACATTATGCATGTGGACGGGTTGTCTGATCATAATTTAAAGTGTCTGTGTTCTTCCCTTCAGCAAGTAAAGTCTGGCATTCATCAAAGCAGACTGCCCCTGTGTGATGTGTCCAGTCCCAGTATGCGCTTCTCTGGTCTGTGGACTTCAATGCCCCCCATGCAGGATCAGGAATCCCAGCATGCAGAGAGTAATGACAGCAGGGTCCTCTTCCTGGCAAATAACAACTCTGTCAACAAGAGTGAGACCCCAGAGCCCCTGAGTGACAGGCCTGATAGTGCCTCATTCGCTGCTGTGGAAGGGGCCAGAACCCAGGACTACCCGAGTCCTCAGCCCATCCCCGAGGGTGAGACAGGCTCAGAGCCAACACACACAAGTCAGATATGCTAAAGATATTCACTGCCCAGACAGACTGCCAATCACGTCTCACAACTTCTCTATGCGGCTAAATTTAAACAATTATGTGACAATGGTTATTAAATGTGTGCATGTGTGTGTGTTGGCAGAGATGCTGTGTGGCTGGTGGAGGGTGGCAGACAGGGAGGAACTTCACAGTCTGGTCAAGGCCCTCCACAGCCGAGGCATCCGAGAGAAGGCCCTGCAGAAACAGATCCAAAAACATATGGAGTATACGACCCAGCTCTGTGCCAGCAGCAAAGATGGTTGGTCCACATTCCCTCCGCTTCATTTACATCAAGAGTCAACACACTCTGATGTTGTTATTTGACCTTTTGTGATCTGGCACAGGGTCGCTTAAATTAAATTCTTTAAAATATAATACATTTTCTTTCAATAGACAGTAATTGTCATTTTGTATGCCCCTGTGGTGGCAGGGATTAATGTGGCAGAGCTGGAGAAGCAGGAGGTGAGTGAGGAGACCGTGGCCAGTTGGTGTGTTGAGGAGCAGGCGATGGAGGTGGACATCAGCCTGCTGCAGAAGGTCGAGGCTCTGGAGAGGAAAGTCGTCTCTGCCGGCCTTCAGGTCAAGGTACAGGCCAATGAGCATCCTCCTCTTTCATCTTCTTACGGCTCATATAGATAATAAAGCCTAATGTTTTTTATCCAAATTCATTTTCATGATCCAATATATGCTCGTCCTTGTCCCGTGTCTTCCTCTGTCTTGATGTTAATTACTGTGTCTTCAAATGTGATGATGTCTCCCTCAGGGTTGGATGCATCCCGAGCCCCAGTCAGAACAAGATGATCTGGTGTATCATGAGCACAAGCTCTTATCTTCCCCTGCTCCAGAGAAGAGAGGACAGAGAGAAAGCAGCCAGGAGGAACTTCCTGGCACCGTAGTGCGACGGCCCGACAATCCCCTTGATATAGCTGTCATCAGGCTGGCAGAGCTGGAGAGGAACATCGAGCGAAGGTACAGAGAGAGAAAAGACCCTCTAAGTACAACCTTTCAGATCAGACTGGATAATGTCCCTGTACATGCAGCATCCTCTAGTGGTGGTGATGGAGGAAAGGATCATCCCAACCTCATTACTGAGATTTTTATCCTCAGAGTAGTCTCCTGTTAATGGCTTTTAATATGAATTGTGATAATGTTACATATTGTATATGTAGCTGCTGTACAGTTATGCTTCTGTCTCACTTTCTGTCACCTCAAAGCAGCGAGGAGGAGGTGGCCCCGGGGATGAGGTTGTGGCGTAGAGCCATCGCTGATGTCCGCAGCTCAGCTCAGCTTTCACTCTGCATTCAGCAGCTGCAGAAATCCATTGCCTGGGAACGATCCATCATGAAAGTGGTTAGTGACACTCTGATGTAATCACAGATTTGTGTATATAATTTTATCATGCATAAATTATAACACCAGTATCGCTCGCACTTAAGATGTCCCTCTGAGTGCAAGTTGATATGTAGCAGTACTTTGTGGATTTTTCTGAAAAATCCATGTTATTGTTGACACCGGTGACCACGGACTGAACTACAGTCAGCAGCTTGTTGTTTGCACACGTGTATGAAAGCTGCCCCTGTCTTACATCACTCTTGGCTAGAAGAAAGCAATCTTTGGTTCCTGTGTACCGCAACACAGTTTAGTATAGCCTGAAAACAACAGTTTGTCATGTGGTAGTATCACCATTTCTGCTGTTGGTTATTGTTGCACGATGCACTCAGTGCCGCACATAAACATAACATCCTTTGGATGGAAAAACCAACCAGATTCCTTGGAAAAAGCTGGGAAAGGTCTCAGGTTTGTTTCACATTACAACTCATTCTCACACATTGGCAATAAGTGATTGTGTATTGTTATACATAGTACCTTATAGGTGGCAAGGTGGCACATTCATTCCATTCAACAAAATATGAAAGATTTTAAAAATTCATATATTAAGTATATAAGCCTCTTAAAACATTAAAATTCCAGCACAATAGATCTGCAGCTTGTGTTCTTTAAGCTGGTTTTAGTCAAAACTTAAAAGACAGGAAAAGTTTGTTAGCAGCATTAATCTAAACTACGGCAACAACCATATCAGATAATCGCACAATCAGTAACAAATCAACGTCAGTCAATATGTCTGACAACAGAACAGCATAAATCACTAGTTTTCATAGTGATGTATCTTTCACAACTACTTTATCTGGTGTTTGCAGCACTGCCAGCTCTGTCGAAAGGGGGATAATGAAGAACTGCTGTTACTCTGTGATGGCTGTGACAAAGGCTGCCACACTTACTGCCACAAACCCAAGATCACGACAGTACCTGACGGTGACTGGTTTTGTCCCACTTGTGTAGCGAAGGTACACCAGCATCCCCCAAGTGTTTATTTCATTATTACAGCAGCTCTAATTGTCAGAAGGGCTCTATCACATGTACACATCCAATTAATTGATTTGAATTTGATATGTTTCGTGCGTCTCTTCACCAGTCTCCTGTGTGTTCTGTCATTCAGGAGAGTGGTCAATCCCCCCGGAGTAGGAATCAACAGAGCCGAACAGCTGGAGGAGGAAAGAAAGGCAGCGAGGTAAAACGAAACAGCAAGCCATCTGTGGTAGGAGAGCTCATCAAAGAAGAGGCTGCCAGCAGCAACAGCGTGCCAAAGAGAGGTACCAAGGAGTTCAAAAAGAGAAAAGGAGACGACAGCCCGCCCAGCTCCCAGTGCGGGCATGACAGCCCTGTGTCTTGTGGGAAAAAAGCCAAAACGGCCAAAGACAACAACACAAATGGGCTGGCGACCTGCCGGTATGCATGAAAACACACCTACTGAATGCATAGCAGCATTTACTTTACCTCTTCTCATTGTTCAAATGTTCATCTTCATATGAGCTCCTGGGATACATGGCAATCATCCTGTGTAGTCATCAACCTATGACAATCAAAACATTATTTTTTCATGTAATTTCATGTCATACATAGGTAATCCCTGGGGAATTCTGATCCATTTTCTAAGTCTGATCTAAATTGTTTCATTCTGAATTGTTGTTAGTTTCTTATTCAACATCTGTGAAACAAAAATGTCACCTGCCCAAACCTTCACAATTTTTGGAATCTTGGAAAGATTATCCTGGCAAAACCTTTTGTCTCATTTTTTTTCAAGTGTAAACACTGAAGAAAGGAGGGAACAGTTTAGATCAGACTTAGAAATGGATCAACAGCTTTTTGTTTCTCATTTGCCACTCTTGGCTTCTTTACTAACAAAGTCTTCTAATGCTTCAAAACTTTTGTCTAACTGGTGAAACTAGATTGAAATGATATCAAATAATATTTTCCCTTCCAGGGTGCTGCTGGCTGAGCTGGAATCCCACCAGGACGCTTGGCCTTTCCTCACGCCTGTCAACCAGAAAGCCGTCCCCGGATACAGAAAGGTCATCAAGAAGCCGATGGACTTCTCCACCATTAGAGAAAAACTCACCAACAACCAGTATGTGTGTTACTGTCTCAGTGTTGGTTGTGAGGTAGATGTATATGTGTGTTTTCATGTACATTATTTCCTTCAGAGGATGCATAAAAGCTTTTCTAACTATTACAGGTACCTGGGGTTGGAAACTTTCATCATTGACGTGAACCTGGTTTTTGATAATTGTGAAAAATTTAACGAAGATGATTCTGAAATCGGACGAGCCGGCCACAGCATGAGGAGGTTTTTTGACAAACGATGGACTGAACTGCTGGAGTAAAGCGTTTCCAGCGTTGACCTTCTTCGCTCCTCACTACATATCAAACTTCATTTTCGGTGTTGGAGGCCTTCTCTTCACCTCAGACACTAAATCAATAAAAAGTTCTAATAACACTGACGTGCAATGTGAAAGGACAAATTCTCCTGCTGAGAAAACACTTCATGGGTTCATATCTTAAAGTGCAATACTGTTTTCTTTATCAAAACGCACTGACGCTTGGACTCAATATTGTATTTGGGAATTAAAGATTTCCACAGTAGATAGGCCTTTGGCTTTTTTTATATCATCAGTACGTTAGTGTATGTGTGTATTTATTTTCTCAAGTATTTATGTTCAGTCAGTCTTTTCTAAGAAAAAGTAGGAAATGGCAACCAGCTTTAAAAAAAATCTAAAGATTGTTTAACGGACTTTTGAACAAGCCAATCAAAAAGATAATTGTTTACAGCTTTTGGACTGTAGGGTGCCAGCAGTATTACTGTAAGTCTGGAAGTTAACTGTGTAAAGTACAAGGAGGCATCACTGTCACTATTTACAAGTGTTATTTCTAACATGTATAGAGTGTACATACAGTACAGTCTTGTTAAAATATTGTTAATGCATAAGGATGATTGTAGCACTTAATATGTCTTATATTGTACTTTGCCTGTGCTGAATATCCACTCAACACACTGTGGTCTCCTCAGTATTGTAGTGCCTGACCTCTGACCTCTAAACACTGTTTGGAGGAGTGTGTTTGTCTTCTATTTTCAGTGTGTGTGTGTCCTGCACAATATACTGTAGGAAACCCTTACACAAAATGTAAACCTTTACAGCGTCTCCTCTGAAAAGAATTGATGTGGTGCATATAGTGTGTTTCATCTCCAAGCATTTCCTTCAGCCAGAGTCTTGTCAGACATCCTGCGGACAGACGTGAAACCTGCACTGGGCGTCAATCCAGCTGGGAGTCAGACAGTGTCACGGTCCACCGGAGGCATCTCAAGACAGCTGAAGTCAGAAGACTTGAAGTAACTGTATTTTATTATGAATATTGTGAAATGAGTAGCGACTTTTGTGGGAATATTATTTTTGAATAGTGGGTGTGTGGCACAGATAAAAAATAAACCTGTTTTTTCAAATGAAGACGGCTACTCTCACTGTCTTCACTATTCAGAGTGATTTAGCAATGTTGGATTTTATTCACTGCAATAGTGCAACAAAGTACATTTACCAAAGAAGATTTCCTTATTTTTATATTTTATACAAATATTCCATTTAAGAGGGAAAAATATTTATAGATTAATTTCACAGCTATATTGGAGTAACTAGTTACTTTAGAATTTAACTTTACCACAAAAGATGATCCACAAAAAAATATCTCATGAGCATCATTTGATATATCAGGTTATTGTTTTAGAGCCTTTCTCAATATTAATAATATATAATAATAATATAATATTAATATTAAGTCACTATTGTCAATACAAACTAATTTTGACAAGGATTTTCTTAGGAAGTTTGTGTCCCCGTCATTATTTTATAACCAACACATGCACAAAACTGGTGGAGATCAAGCGGCAACCTCCTTCACGGAGCTGTGAAGCCTATGCGGAAGTGCCAAAAACTGCAATTCATTGACTGGCCACTATTGGCAGGCTGCAGAAAGGAGCAGATTACATTGACCCTGTTGTAAAAATGTCCAACTTCACGGTATAAAAACACTTATTTACAGCCTGGTTCAAAAAACGGCTCTACTCTTAAACGTGAAGGTCCCCCTCCATGACAACTTTTTGAAATTCTGCATAATTAAGTACGTTCCGCTTTGAGTGACAGGTGACGCCGCTAGCTTTTAGCTGTCTGCTAGCTACTATAGCTGCCGGGGCTACCCGCAGCTAACTCATTGCTAAGTTTACCTGCCGGAGAATTTTACAGCAAACATCGGACAAATATCATCGCTTGCTGTGTGGTGAACTGTACTACTGCCGCACAGGAATCTCATGCTCCAGTTTGTTTGTTGAGTGAAAGTCTAGTTTTATTTTATTTATATATTAGTCATTATTAGTAGGTATCAGTGTCTGCGCTGACCGTAATTAGTTTGTTAGCTTACATTATTAGCAGCTAATACTGACTGCGAGGCTAACGGGAGCGTATGAAAGATGCATAACAGAAGGAACTGTGTAACGCAGCATAACACATACTAATACAAATTATTGGAAGTAGGTCATTGTAGGATGTGTAATCTTAAACAATAACAAATAGGTCGGTATACGAGACTGATGAGAAATGAAAATTGAGCTCGTCAGCTGCCTTCTTTTTGCATTGTTGTCTTAACACTAACTTACCTTTTGTAATTTGTGTTTTAATATGGCAATATGTTAAATTAGTTTTCCATGTGAAGGAGGCAACTTAACACATACAGTACATTTCTATTTGTCTGTGTAAATGTTTCCTCTGCAGGTGATGCTGACGGAGGACCACTGATGCTCAAGATGATTTTTTTTAAAACTCTTCTTAAAACCCACTTTTATTCCTTGGCTTTCAACCCCGCATGAGACTCTGCTCTTGTTTTAATGTTTTATGGCTTGTTTTTATTATTGTTTTGTTTTTATTTGTTTTAAAAACAACAAAACATTAATCTTAGTGTTTATTTATTTTGCCTATTTATTGTCTGTTTGTTTTCTGTTGTTTTGTCTACTGTACAGCACTTTGTCACAGCTGTCGTTGTTTATAAAGTGCTATATAAATAAAGTTGAGTTGAGTTGATGAGAAGACAGAACTGCACTCAAAAAACACCCACAACTTGTCAATATGTTACCTCAGTTACTGATGTTTCCATGAGTCCCTTGCTGATTTTTTAGCATTAAATCACATTATTAAAAGCAGTCATTCATTAGCTTCTTGACTGTATTCTCACTTTACATAGATTATACATTTATACCTTGGGAGAAGAGTTGAGCATCAATGCTAAATGTTTATATGTGTTGTATTATTTTATATCTAACATTATCAGTCAGTAATAAAGACAAAGTTAGAGCAGATGTAAATATATTTTACTGAAATTATCAAAGTTCAAGGGACACAAAAGGGTGGACAATTTTTAAGATTACAAAATGTAAAGGCAGGTTCTCTGTCATGGTGAGCAGCTTGAACTGACGACCTCCTCCATGCCGTTCCCGTCACTGTGGATGAAGACGACCTCCGGCGCTGCTGGAGAATGTGAGACGTGGAGCTGCAGCCAATGATTCACACTGTTACTGTGGGGCAAAATAAATGAGAGTAATACTTGCGTCTCGTTATGAAAAATGTAACATAACTATAAAGAGTCAGTTATTTGTTATTTTGACCGACACAGCACTATCAATAACAATACACAAGTTTCAGTCACTGGTGGACTTCTGCCAGTGTCAAATCATAACGTTAAATATGCAAACTGTTTACAATAGCGCTGTGGGGATTACCATTTTACATGTTTACCTATAGACACTGACACATCTGCACTGAGAAGTAACCTGCAGACTTTCTAATTTAATAAGTCTGGGATAATCAAACCTATTAGTAGAAGTTATTAATAAAAAAAATGATTATAGCTACACAAGTCAGCTAATTACATCTAAGTAAGAATATTAACCACCATTACATGTCATTAAGCTCATTAAAGTTTAGTTAATTAAGTTTATCCATCCAAATAAACAACTTTTAGCCGAAGTTGAATTCATTAATGTTGACTAGTTTGGCTTAAATTAATATCCAAGTAACGTTGAGCGTTACGCTGATTCACAGTGACCGGTGACATTACTGCAAGTCTCGAATACATCCAGAATTTCAAACGACCCTAATATATTTAAAAACACTCTGAAGCTGGTGTTAAGGTTTGGGGTATCTTACCTGAGTAAAGTAAGCTGGGACGACACCAACAGACGGGAACATCACCGCAGTGTCAGCCCGCTAGCCGGCCGGCCGCTATCCGTCTCAGCGTAGCATGTAGCCTAGCTTGTTAGCTTTTCAGAAACCTATGGGTGACAGACGTCACGGACGCTACGTCCATTATTTTTTACAGTCTATGCTGGAGATCCAGAATCATGTTAAGTCATAAGCTAATGCTTGTGTTAGCTAGCTTGGATATCATGCTGGAATTGTTATTCCAAATTAATGTCTTTTAGTCCAGCTGACGACATTTTTAAGCAACCAAAATGTTAACGTTATCTTGTATGAAGTGAAAACACACTTTGAAATAGTAAAAACTTTAAGACAAAAACAGATTTAATGTGTATTTTCATTTAATTTGTAATTTATTAATTTAATTAGTATTTTATTCATTTAATTTGTATTTTATTCATTTAATTTGTATTTTATTCTTAATTTGTATTTTTATTCTGGGCTTCTTTTTGCAGTCATTGGGGTCACCCCCTGCTGGCCATTAGAAATAATGCAGGTGTAATGCACCCTACACTGGCTTCACTTTCTGCTCAGAGGTAGCCCCTAGAATGATTTACAGGATTTTTTTCATCACATTGGTGGAAATTCCATATATTTCACATGTACACATCTTCCTTAATATTTCAATCCAACACTATAAATGGTAACACTGAAAATAATAATTCTGGTTTATTTTCCACTTTTGAATTAAAGTGTTGAATTACAAAGACTTAGTAATGCTTTTAGTTTTGCTGTAGTGTATTTGTAGACGACTGTACAGTACAGTCTGTACTGTATAAAGTGTACTATGTACACTGCAACTCCACGACTGAGCGTCACGTGACTGATAACACCTGTGCGAGATCAACGGGCTGCACAGCTGGAAAGAGGAAGTAATTAACGGGACAAACCGTCGACGCAGAACTGCGCTTGCAGAGGTTTGTATATTTGTTTTTTAACTAAATATTTTTAACTAAATATCTGTCAGTTCGCAGGTTTCCATCACCTGTTGCTCACACAACTCTCCTCTTTCGTTTTACAGGCGGATATTTGAGCATTTTGCGCCACCTTGTGAGGGAGACAGCAGAGCCAACGTCCATCAGACACAAGATGGTGTCACTACTTTGTACTCTGGGACACCACACAGATGAGGTCAGCTGCTGTGCTTTCTCTCCGTCTCTCCTCGCCACCGGCTCCGGGGATAAGACCCTCCGTGTGTACAACGCAGCAGACTTCTCGGAGCTCCCTTTCTCGCCTCTGTCGGGCCACGGCTACGGGGTTCACTGCTGCTGCTTCAGCTCGTGTGGCCGCTTCCTGCTCAGCTGCTCCACGGACGGATCCACCATCGTGTGGAGCTCGGAGACAGGTGAGGTGTCCGCGGTGCTGCAGCATCCGGCCCGCAGCCCGCTCCGGGTGTGCGCGGTGGCTCCGGACTCCTCCCTGCTGCTGGCAGGGGCCTGCGATGGTACCGTGGCCCTCTGGGACTTCCCCGCCAAGACTCTACGCAGGTACTGTTGGACCCACGGTCAGTCACATCAACAGTTAAAGCTGCACATCAAACAGTATGTCAGAGCAATAAAAGAGCAGTGTCTTCCAGCATTAAAGGGACAGTTCTTCCAAAAATCAAATTTTCAATCTACTGTAGCTTGTATTGATGCGAGTTGCAGAGTGTTTTCGATGTACGAGAGAGGTGTATGCCTTCTCTGGAATATAATAGAAATACATGACACTCACAACTCGCAGGTTGTGGTGAAATTGTCAAAATATACATTTTAAAAACAGCAATGTCTCATGAACCGGTTGCTGAAGCTTATACACAAACCTTGCTGTAAGCAGTTTCCTGCAGGAACTATTTTCTTTCTAATATAGTTCCTACATGAAACTGGCTTTGTGGATTTTCTTCAGTAACCAGGTCATGATTTCTGGAAAGAGGACTGTTCCTTTTATAGTGACATTTTAAAGCCTAAAGTATTTTTCTATAAATATTCATGACTACCATAAGTAATTGTAAAAGCAAGTCCTTCGTTATCTATTAAGAGTTCAACACTCTTGGCAAACCTGTATGAGTTATTTCCGTGAATTTTATATCAGTGCATAAAATGTCATAAACTGGTGGAAAATGCCACATAGAATAAGGAATAGGGCCCAAAGTCACATCTTAAAATTGTGTATTTTATCCAACAAGAATCACTGTACTATTGCAAATAAAAGCATCACATCCTCAGAAACTGGAACCATCATGTTTGGTACTTTTGTTCAAAAATAATAGTAAAAATGAGGGTTTGATCAGACCTGACTGACAATGATTTCTTCCTGGCAACTTGAGCAAACAATCCCACAATTTGAGCCTGAATGTTCATTCCGAGACTTGGGAATTTGACAGAAAAAACTTCCAATCACAAGGTCCTTGTACTGGTTTATACAGCCACATCTGATGTCCCACATCAGCAAATAATCATCCCACAGCATCCTGATTCTTGGTGAAATATTCTGATTGGGGCGCTTAAATCATTATTTGAAAAGAACCATGTGTACTTCAAAACAGTGAGAAAGAAAGAAAGATTGAAATAATCTGTGGCAGAACATATTGTGTTTATTTGAAACAGTTTTTTCACAGTAAAAATCTGGTTGCAAAAATATGTTTTCTTTAGGGCTGCAAAACATCTGTATCTCAGTGTGGCTTTTATCAGACCCGGTATGGGTTAGTCCTACAGTGAGTCTTGAATGAACTGAACACATTTTCAACAGGAAGATACTTCAATGCTACTACATTAATGCAGGGTAATAATAAATATGTGGGACTAATGAACCAACCAGCTAGACAAGCACTTATTGACAAGAGCAGATGAAATATGTTAATAAGACTATCCTTATCTGAGGATCACAGCTTTTTCAAGCACCCTCAGGCCTGCTGTGTCTCTCTAATTAAGACTCTCACAACTGGATTAAATGAATCGCGCAAAGCTGCATCAAAATGAGTTTTAAAAAAAAGCTACATTTTAGGCCCATTTAGTAATCAAGTCCTGCTCCGTGGTTGTTTTGCACCCTTTGTTTTAAACCTGGAAGTTCATAATGAAACCAATTGTTTTAATCTAACTATCTACTGCAGGTGCAGTGCAGTGAGCGAGGCCAGTGTTGTGGCCTGCTGCTTCTCTCCCTGTGGCCAGATGTTTGTGACCGGCTGCACCCATGGAGACCTCAAACTGTGGGATACGGACATCAACCTGCTGCATGTTGAGAAGGACGCCCACGACCTGGGAGTCACCTGCTGCAGCTTCGCACCGCAGTTTAAAGTTGGTGAGTTGGTGGCACCAAAAAACATATTTTCATATATATTCACTCATCAATAGTAGTGTCTAGACATGCAGATAGTTTGGTATTCTGTTGATGTTCTAACAGTTTATTTAAAGGGATAGTTTGTATTTTTTGTAAGTTGGGTTGTATGAGTCAGAGTATTACCTACAGTAGATGGCAGTCTTCAGGTAAGGTAAACCGATAAAAAATATTATTATTAATTATAGCATCTTTTAGAATATTTTCAATACTTTTTCATGTCGTTCATCATTATAAACTGATAATATTTTAGTGCTGAATTTTTGATCAGGCAAAGCAAGTCATTTGAAAACATTAGCATGGGCCTCTGAAAAACACAATTTTATGACTTTATTGACCAGTAGTCATTGATTAATCACAAAAATAGTGTGTAGATTTATAGATTTATAATAAATAATAGGAACTTACAGACCTCACTGTGGACAGTTATCATCTGTGCTGTTTCTTCAATAGAGAGAAGTTCCACTTGTGACTTTTGGTCAACTAATCCTTTAGTTTGTAAGGGAATTTTTTTTTTAAATTCTGTTTTGGCTCTTCTGTCCTAGTTAATCTTAACATTACAGGGTAAAACTGAAATCTTTCATTGTCACTTGTTGCATTTTATCCTCAAATCAAAATGGCATGTACAGTGTTATTTCACACTGTATAAAAGTTATTTTTGTAATGGAACTGTCCCTATAATCCAAATACTGTATTTATGCCACATGTGGTCTAAGAGATGCTTGCCATGTGTTGTTACACATCACAAACATGCTGTCAGATGATATTTGTCTTCTTTTGTTATTAAAATAAGTCGAGCATGAGGATTCAGAAACGGGGAATGTGACTGTTGTTTGGTTCTGCAGAGGGATGCTGTGTGGAGTTTCGACTGGCCTCCTGTGGACAGGACAGCCTGCTGAAAATACGGATTGTTTCCCAGCGTGAAGGAGCAGGTAGGCCGACCCCTCTGCCCGCTTCCCTCAGCTGAAAGCTCTCTCCCTCGTCTCCCACATGAGAGAGAGGGAGAGAGGGAGAACCTGCTGACTGCTTTAACCTTGAAATCACTCTGCAGAATAGAGGAATTTTATTAGTGTGTGGAATAAATCAGCTGCAGACGTACTCATTAATAATGGATCACTTTAAGACATTCTGCTGAAATACAGCAGCTGCAGAGGACGGCGTGTGAGTGAGTGTGTGTGCGGAAGAGTTGGAGAGGAAATCAGGTGCAGACAGTATATCCACTGTGACATTTATATCTTGTACGGCCGACAGCAGAACAAGAACATTTCGTGTATGTTCAAAGGTTGTGTAACCAGCCTGCAGACTGTGTTTATGCGCCATGTTGTTAGTGCCTAAGATGTGTTGCTGTGGCAACGGACGTTTCTGGGGAGGATGCGATGCGTCCCACGTGGTGACCCGCTGCGGTCCATGGGGATTTTTCATCTCTGCGCAGCTTGTAGAAAGACACAGAACAATGTCTGTCCCCGTTTCTTTTCTTTGAAGCGTATTCTTCACATGCTGCGGAGGAGCGTTCAACCAGCCCGCCTTCCCGAATTTATCCTCTCTATTCGAGAGAAGTGCATGCTTGAACCCCTCTTCTACTAGTTTTATGAAAAAAATACTCAAGTGTAGATGATTCAGGGAAGCAAGGGGCCAATTCTGAAGCACGCATCCCTGTCTCCATGGAGCATTTTTCATGTCCTGGCTTACTTTGTGTTAGCAGCCCCATATTTTTACGGCTCCATATCCAGAGGAAATGGTCTTATTCCAGCTCTGAGGATCAAATCTTTCATGTTGTCAGTTTTTCAGCCGTTTCCCTTCACCCAGCAGCACTACCCTCTATCACACATCACGTTTAATTTATTTTCTGAAGTGTACACTTTGATTTTGTCAGGTTTGATAATGCTTTTTTTTTGTGTTTTTTTAAAAAGTACTTCACATCGTGAATATTTATGCAAATAACAAATTTAGCTCCCACAGAGTCTGAAAACAGCATTTTTTTCTGTGATGAAGAAGAGGGACGTTTGATTTAATACATGTGTATTTACAGGCAGACAATTTACAGGCTGGCACAGGCCGACTGATTTTGGCACATAGGATTATTGTACCATGAATTATTTCTCTGTGTTTACAAGCGTCACTGTAGCTCCGCTGTTAAATGTCTCAGGTTTACTGCCAAAAAGCAAATCTTTTGTTTCAGAGCAGCTGTCAGCAGGTGGCCCAGCTGCAAGCCAGCAGGGAAGAGGAAGAAGAGTTATTGACAAAAAGTTTGAGTGCAGGGGGGATAATGCACTTTGAAGTGTTTGTGTGTGTGTGCGACATTTTCAGAGACTTTAGTTTTTTCTGTCAATTTAAGGACAAATTGCTGGGGGTTGGTGGCTAAATTAAAACATTTTGTTTGTCTGTGTTTGACCCCTCAGCCTGTGTCATGAAGCTGCTTCACACTCTCACCAGCCAGTCGGCTCCAATCCTGTCCTGTGCCTTCTCTTCTGATGGAGAGCTGGTCGTGTCGGGGTAAGACACACACCTCTCACACACACACACACACACACACTCAGGCAGTAAATCACTTCTCCTTGTCTATGCATGTCTAATAAACACCTCCTGCGCTGGCAACTGAATATTGACTTTCGTGCCTGTCAGGGTTACGTTTCGTAATGCCATTTGTTTCATTATTTGCTGTGAAATCATTTGGGACAAATTAAGTTTAAATTAATCCCTCCTCAGTGATGGAAATGCTCATATTTTTTCCGTGCTGTAAACAGCAGATGCCACTGCTGAGCAGGACCCCTGCTGTTCCCTCAGTCGGCCACAGGAGGAGTGTATTTTGTTGTGTTTAAAGCTCCTGTTTGCATCTCTGCTGTTTCTGGCTTGAATCCAAACATACTGAAGGTTAATCAGTGCTCTGTTCGCAGCACTTAAACATTTGAATAATGTTTGTGTTTATGTTTGAATCCAATTATTGTTTTATAATTCAAATGGATGCATAAATAAAGTTTACTCTCTAATTATTCAACAGTTCGGTGGACAAAAGTGTTGCAATATATGATGTGGTAAGTAAAGCACAAAAACAATGTTTAGTTTTTATTTGTTCATTTGCTTTTTTCTGCTTTGCTGCTTCAGTTAAATACTTTCTATAAATCCCAGCCGCTGTAAACACGGAGATGCCAAACATTCCTGATCCGTTTGTTTGTTCTTTGTTTACAGAACCTGGGAACTCTGCTCCACACTTTGAAACAGCACGACAGGTAAATGACCTCGCCCCCCGCCGTTATGCAATCCCTGCAGCTATCAGACAAACGGCAAAAACAGGACTCCAAGTGTTTCAGATCAAAACGTTGATTTTTGCCTGATTAGTTTTTCCCGGAAGCACTGGGTGCAGTGATGCAATAGTATATTCTCCAGCGCTGCTTTCCAGACAGTCATTGAAGTGGCACCGCAGGTAGGCACCAGCAGAGCCCTTTGAAGTGCTTGAAAGGATTTAAGATACTGTACGATCTAAGACTGGATTTTTTGAAGAGGGAACCTGACTTTTAAAGCCGATCGCTTCCTGTGCCAATTTTAGTCTGCCATACACACCCTTTACATTTCTGCTCCTCTTCCTCCTCCCCACAGGTACGTGACTGCTGTCGCTCTGTCTCCCACCATGCCGTGGATCGCCACTGGCTCCATGGACAGATCGGTAAATGTGTGGAGGATAGGGGATCCTGCCAGCAGGACTGGTAAACTCTATTTTTATTATTTATTTATTTGTTGGGGGGGGCACACACACAATGCGCACATGTCACAAAATAAATCAATAATAAAAATAGAAATTTAACACATACAGAAGAAGAGTTCTATAAGCAAAGTTTATTCAAGTTTATTTATATAATAATGCCTGACCAGTACTTTTGAGGCCAATACTGATTTCAGAGGGGGAAAATTAAATCATAACCGATATGGTGGCCCATAGTTGCTAGAACAAAAAAACGTTATAAAATAATAAATGATATATTAAATAATGATAGCTAACACAATTTCTAAATCACGGCAAGCAATGTTTTCTGCATTATATGTAAGGGACAAACTATACTACTACATGTATCAATGGAGTATAATAAGACAATTTTAAGCGGTGGCGTGCACAGACTTTTTGAAGGGCAGGAGCGAAAAGAAAAAAGGGCAACGCATTTAGGGTGCGTTTTTCAACAACTGGGTCTTGAAGGGGGGCGACTGCCCCCCCTGCCACCCCCCTGTGGACACCGCTGCCGATGATGCCCCCCATAGGGCAATAAATCAGTCAGCTGATAGTTCTGTCTTGCTGTACTGGACCTTTTGAAGTAATTTTTCTGGCAAAAAGATGCAGAAAATGTCGCCTTCAGGCCTCAAGACACTTCCTGCTTCTCTGCCTTTAAATCGTATTAAATTGATATCTTTGGGTTTTGGACTGACAAACACAGGTCAATCACAGACATCCCTTTGGACTGAGAGAAGCCTGTAAATACTTAAGAGAGAATTGTTTAGGTTGGCGCCTATAAATGCGTGCTCACTCCTCCTTTCTAAAACAGACGGTTAGCAATGGTTTAAAGCCCAGGAGCCATTTGGAGCGCCAAAGCCTCCCAAAAGAGTGTTTTGGGAGATATCCAACAAGAGAAGCTCCTATTACACGTGTATGGCTGTCTGGCTGTGGTGTCTAGAGGAGGAATTGTGATTGATGTTTATTGGTGCAGCAGGGCAAACTACCACTGAGCCTCAGAGAGCCGTTGTTATGGAGGTGAGTCCTCTTTATGAAAAGTTCCAACCCGACATGAAAGAAATAAAAAACTGGAATAGTATAAATGGAGAGGTACAATCGTGAGACATCTGGAGGCCTTGAAGCTTCATCGGGGCAGCTCCCCATCTGCCATTAGTCAGGTTGATGTTGACAAAACAAATTCCATCTCAATGAAGATCTGCCTTTTTTATGCCTCTACCTTGTTCTCTCTCTGTCTCCCCTTTCCTTTAATCTTGGTTCTTTCTTTCTTTTCACATATTAAAGTTATTCTCTTTTATGTTTCCCTGCAGCAGCTGAATCAAGGCAGACAGTGTGCCAAGGTAAATAAATGCATCACTCTGTTTTCCCCTGTAAAACTTTGGTTATTCACAGTACTCTTTGAGCTAAAAACCACTGGTGTGTGTGTGTGTGCGTGTGATTCAGATATCAGTCTCGTACAGGGCTGTTTAGATCATCTAATGTCTTGACGTGTCCTGGAAATATCTTTTCTTTTGAGCTATTGTTGCAGTGCAGACGTGTGTCTCTGTTGCATGTATTGGAAGGCTTTCCTTGTGATTTTGTGTTTGTCATGTGTTTGTACTGTATTTAGTGTGTGTGTGTGTGTGTGTGTGTGTGAATGAACCCATAGAAACCCAAAGGTGCTTTAATTTAATGGGGATACATACAAAAAGAAAAAACAGAAAAGAAATAAAGACTGTCTGGCTTTAAAGGATAAGGCTGCCATTATCCAATATTTTTCTTAATGCCTCTAAATCCCATGAAAAGACTTTAACAAAAATGCGAACAACAATGTGTTGGCCCGTCTTCCTCGACATCTCTCTAAGCCCATTTGTTCCTGCTGAATTGGGGGAAAAAATGCATCACAAATATAGCTTCATTTTCAAAAGAGGCTCAGAAATGTCTTTAAACATATGGGTACAATAGTTTTGAACCATGCTAGCGCTGTAAATGACCATAAAACGCTATATCTATCTATATCTGTGAACATACATACATGCTACTGTCAGCACAAAGTGCAGCTACAGGGAGCGGTTAGCTGTAACTCTTTAACAGCTCATATAATCTTTCAACAGGGAAAGCACTTTTTTAGACATTAAAATGCATTAAGACAATAGAAAATGGCACTTGAATAGGTTTGGAAAGCTAAAATTACGTAAAATGGAATAATGTGCAGTGGGAGATCTCAGTTATACTGAATTTCCCCTCGGGGATAAAGTAATTTTTGATTTGATATCATTACAAATAACCCAAAATATAATTTAAACAATGTTTAATGTCAGACAACAAATTAGGCTTGATTGACAGCTCCAACACACTGTTTAGATTAGTTCTACCTGTTAGGGCAGGACAACCTGTCCTTACCCCTTTTTCACCACAGCCCCCATTTCCAGTTTTCAGCATAACCATTGTAATCATGGACTAGTCATCAATGAAAGATGGCAAACCGCATTGATTTCCTGCTAGTTTTTATCCTGTTGATATATATTTTTTATTTATTTATTTATATATATATATATATATATATATATAAAAAAAGAGTAACAACCAACTTTAAGACCACTGCAAGTTCTTTCTTTCAAGACTTTCTTTTTTGACTTCTCTATTTTTGCCTTTTCGATTCAACTCTTTCCAGCCATTAAATCATGAAACACCCACCGATGTTACTGAAGTTCACACTTCAGGTCAAAAAAGGGTAAAAATTAGGTGTGCTGTTGGTATAAAGGGCTTTGTGTTATAGTTGTAATTGGTGTACAAAGTTCAGAGACAAGAAGTGGTTCACAGTATTAACTCTTTCCAGCTTCAACTGCTCTAAAAGTCCAAGCTGCCATTTATACCATATATATATATATATGGATATAATTTCAACTTTAAACAACAATGGAGGAAGTAATCAGGCTTTAGCTGCACAAACAACATGTGTAAGCAGAATCAATTCATTCTCCAGACTTATCCTGTGAATAACAGAGATGATGAACAAACCCTGGGGTGGACCAAGAAGACGCTGCAGAGATTATATATGTCATCTGGAATGCCACAGATCTGCCAAAACACTGCTGCTGGGGGGGGACATGTCTGGACTACCTTGTTCAGCCTGCTGCCTCTGTGCCTCGGCCCGGATAAGCAGCAGAAAATGGATGGATGGATGATGAAGAGAGCCTCATATGTGCATCTGCCCAAGTAATTAAACACTGCAGCCTGAGCCGTCCCAGTCTGCAGTGAAGCTCTGTGAGGTTTTCATGCTTTGGCACAGTGATTCCATGACTCAGCCTCCTAGACTGGGAGACTCCACACTCTCTCAGCCAGGCCTGCAGAGAGGAGGTGGTGTTACTCCGCTCGCTGTCGTGCAGACACAAAAAGTGGATATTTCCACTCTGTAACTGCGCTTGGGGCAGGAGTTCTGTTTGCATAGTTTGATGCTTGCCAAAAAAAGAAGATAATCACTTTTAAATTGGAGGTCATCATGCGATGGAATCACAAAAGCTGCCATGCCAAATAGGGCCAAAGGCGTAAAGTGGGAGGCAGTGACCCCTTCCCTACTTCCTACAGCCGTACCTCAGCTGCCCTTACACCTATCTTCACCCTCGGCCCGCACTTTGATCTCAGCTGCACACCTGTGTAGATGTGTGACTGCATCTCGCACAGTTATGACCCTGTTGAGCTGACAAAATGTGTTCACACTCACAGACACACATTAACACATGGCAAAGTACTCAGAACAGCTTTGTGGTAGTTCCTGCAGTTCCTCCAAAATAAATGTCTCTAGGACATGGACTGTATATAAATAGTGGATGTAGTCACCATGACGTTTATGGACTGCCCATTTGAAGCATCGAGTTCTGTATTATGTCCATCGCCATCATTGTTTTTTTATTTAAACTGGTAGAGACCATATTTGGACTGGGAACCGCGAGGACGGGTGTATCTAAAACAACAAGTGTGTTACTTGCTGAAAAAAGCCGATTCCATGGAGTGTCTATTTGTACAACTGAACGCTGAACAAGCTATTTTTAAATGAAATGAAAACACACTGTGAAAGTGTCAAAGTTGACGGCGAAAACATGGCAAACAGGTTCACGCTTGTTTGGATGTACACAGTGCCGTGGATACGCATCGTTCTGCTTCTATCCTGATTGACAGCTCGACATGTTATCGCCCTGTCAATCAAAGGTAGCCCCAAATCATACCCTGCTTTATCATCTATTTTCTTCTAAATTGAACCATTATTTACACAATTAACATCCCATTGAATGGAAGAAGACTTGAAACTAGTCTAGACTAGTCTTGCCACAAAAAATTTTTTCTGAGGTAATAAATCAAGTGAGAAGTCGTCTCATTTAAGTTTACTTAAGGCACTTCTGGGTTTGCTTCTGCTCAGACCGGGAGCTTGCCGCCTGCTATACTGAGGTGGTAAACAGGAAGGGAAGATTGCTTGCTAAACATCCTAATCTTGGCATATTTACGGTAGTATCCAAGAGCAAATCCTTGTCTCTAAACCTCTCTAAATGTGCTGACATGCTACTCAAAGATCCTACACAAAGTAATCAAGCATAGACACTAGATTGTGTGAACCTCAGTAGATCAGTGCAGCCACGGGACATTTTACAATTTGAGCAAGGAGGAGCTTTTTTTTTTCCCTTTTCTTTAATTAAAAAATCTCACTTATTTTCAGGCGCAAGTCTGTTCTTAGGGCATTATCGAAAGCACAATCTCTTGCGAAGGAAATAATGCATTGATTATGAATTGTCTCGGCTGGCAGAGATAGGAGGAGGTCGGGGGTGGAGCCTCTAACATGTGGTTAGCGTGGTAATGAGCAACACCTCGCAGTCTTCAGGGTTATCCTTCACACGGCTAATGATGGGCGAGGGGAGCCACAGGGTTGCTGCGAGGTGTCATTAACAGCACCGGCACACAACAGGCCAGTTTGTCTCGGCCTCGTATGATAAATGACGGCCGCTCACTCACACAGTGTCGTGTGAAGGTTGATGAGCTGCATGTTGGCACAATCTGAAGCAGCACAACCCTGGGTTAAATTTTTTTTTTCCTTCAGTAGATCACATGCTCGTATGCGAGGTCGGGGATCGGTGTGTGTGTGCGTAGGAGAGTAATTGTCACTCCCATATCAGCACAGACAGAGTGTCCTTTTCTGTGGAGTGTGAGGGGAAATTGTTTGTTTGCATCAGATAAGTTTTGTTGCAGGAGAGGGGGTTTGGGGAGGTATAATAACAGAGCACTTCCTCCCTTCCTGTTGTGCAGAAAGGAAGTTGCCGGGTCACTCCAGGCTGCTGGTTGCTGATTGGTCGGAGGAGGATGTGCAGAGCTGGCTGTGCGAGGAAGGACTGCAGGAGCTCATCAGTATCTTTAAAGCCAACAACATCGACGGAGCAGAGCTCAGCCAGCTGAACAAGGAAACGGCAGCAGAGCTGGGAATTGGTGAGGATGAGATATAAAACAGTCACGTACATTAGTGTACAGTACACACACACTCTCACAGGGACACTGGGACTGTGTGTTTTTTGTGGGGATTTACCGTTTGATCCTAAAACATGACAAGCTTCAATTGGATAGCCTGATATAAGCCGATTTTTTTCCTTTTTTTTTTCCTTCTATCGATGCTCTGATTTATTCTCAACTCTTCCCCAAACAGTGATCTGATTTAGGGATGTGAGGCCGCAGCCTTTCTATCTGCTTATACAATCACAAATCACGCTGTGAGGACAGTACCCCACGGGATGACCTTTACGTCACAAACAATGATAATCCCTCTGAAAATAAGATTAGTCCATTCAGGGTCGTCCAAGGTCCTGGCGTGGAAAGTCACCGTACAAACTGCAGCCAAAAACAACCAACATTTCCCTCTGCAGTGGACGGACACAGCACAGACACCCGGGACACTAAAGTACAGCTACAGTGTGACAGTTCACATACATCAGCATCATTTCTCCAACCGAGGCCGTTAGATTATCAAGTAATAGTTTAAAAATGAATGATTCATACCAGTAGACATTTTCCTGTGATGGCGAGCTTAGCTTAGCATAAAGGCAAATTTTTACACTTCAGTCTCCGTTTGAATGAAACTAATGAGACATGCTGTGCTCACGAGGGAGCTCTAGAGCTGCCTGGAGGTGCATTTTGTTCCCTTCAGTCAGAGCCAGGCTAAGCTAAGCTAACTGAATGCTGGTTTTAGCTTCATATTCAATCTTCTCATTTGACTCCCAGCTAAAAAGCAAATAAATGCAGTTAAATTTGGGTCGAAAATTAGGCCATGAGCTAAGCTGCAAGCAGTGGTGGAATGTAATTAAGTACATTTACTCAAGTACTGTACTTGAGTACAATTTTTAGGTACTTTATATTTCTGCTCCACCACATTTAGCCGACAGCTTTAGTTACTTTTCAAGATTTATCATGAAAATCATGCTCAATTTAAGTGATTAGACATTGTTTTAATCGAACTTCACAACAGTATATTATGATGTTAAAATTAGCAATATCTTGAGAAAATTAAAACTGCTTAGTGCTAACATAAAAGTATCAATAATAATAATCCAATAATATATTTAGAACTAAAACAAGCTGAGTGGGTCCATTCTGCATAAAAGGTACTTTTACTTGAAGTACATTTGATCCTGACACTTTTGTACTTTTACTGCAGTATGTTTTGAATGCAGGACTTTTACTTGTAGTGGACTAATTTCATATTTTGGTATTACTGTTTTTTCTTAAATAAGGGATCTTGACACTTTTTCAACCACTGGCGGCAAGTGATCATTTTTTGGTGCAGGCATCACATTTTTCTTTATAGATTGTAAAAAACTCCAGATCAAAGACTGTAAAGTCACCCACTGGTTTGTTGACAACCGTTTCTAAGTTTTAAGTTTGTACTCCCTGGTCCAGGTATGGGTGCTTGTTAGTATTTCAGTGCTGGTGGTTTCAGCTAAGCGCATCTTGAATCCTCGTTTGCACACACAGTTTTGAGGGGAATTTAGCAGACAGTTGACATGCCGCCTGAATGCCATAATGCCCAGAAAAGCCGTCTTTACTCTGATTACGGGTATTCTGTGCCGACTGTCATCATGTAACTAGCTGCAACACAGTCCCACCCTTAATCACGGCAAGAACGCCCTTTTGGCTGTTGTTGTGTTTGCCTTAATTGGACAGCAGTAGACATAGTAAAATAACAACAGTAAAGCCAATTTTCCTCGCATGCTGCTCAGTTATGCAAAGCATGTCCTATGGACCGAGCGTCTCTTCTCCATGTGTTTAGTATGGAGGACAGCTCGCATCATTAGCACAGAACGAGGACAGAGGAAACAGCAGATTGCCACATTTTCTGTCCTTTTTGTGCCGTGCAACCAACAACGATCATTTTCCATGCATGCTGTTTGTGTAAACGAGAGCGCATGCATAGACACACACTTACTTACAGCACACACGCAGCAAATTAGATTCCAGCGTACTTTACTTAATGAAATATTCATGAATCTTTGAGTAAGGGAAGGGGAAAAAGTTCCTCTCGGATATAATTCAGTGTATCTCTGTGGAGACAGCCTCATTCTGCAGTTTTATTGTAGCGTCTCATCAAATTATCAATCTAAATGTAAAGTGGACCGTATAGTACTAATGGCTTATGCCCCCATGAAAAATGTGGGAACTTATGGAAATCTTAAACCCTATCCAGCTGTTAAGTGGCATTTTTCTATCCAACAGTAATTTATTGGATGAATCGGAGGACTTAATAGGTTCAACATGTTTCATCGAGAGAAGACACTTTGATTGAGCAACATCACTTTTCCCCACTAGGATTCAAAGTATTTATGATTGCAACAGCAGGCCTGAGCTGCTGCAGCTGCCTGTTACTTTGAGCGTGAATGCATGATTTTCAGAAAGTACTGCATTCATGGCACGAGTAGCCACAGTCTACTTGAATGCTGCCTCCATCTCTGCTTTTCTGCGCTATGAATGAGTCACAATTCAACAAAGCACAGCGGCTGATTATGAGATTCTCTCCAGTTTGTTTGAGGCTGATTGTGTCCCAGAAATCGATAAAATGTCTCCAAAGCTTGATGTCCCTGTATCATCATGACATGTGGGAGTACATACATGTTCAAATGACGACTTGAATTCACATCAAACTACTGCAGGTTCAGTTATTCTAAAACCGAAACTAAAAAAGCATAATATATCCAGAAATGTCAGTAAAGCATGATATAAGGAGATGTCAAAAATTGGTCATAAAAAAAAAAAAATCATACTATATAGAATGTC
>CAFUXE010001777.1:61877-79038 GCA_903364295.1 Serranus cabrilla | reverse complement strand
TGCTGTGTCTGTGTCCTAACAGCAGGAGGTCGCTGGAGCGGGGGCTGGGATCCTGGTGAAGGCCTTGTGCCTTCACTGCAGGTCCAGAGTCGCAGGAGAGGAAGAGTAAGGGTGGAAGAGAGAGTGGAAGAGTGGAAGAGAATGAGTCCAGGTCGGTCGTCACCTTTATAGGACTCTGTGACATCACACATACCTCTGGCTCCCAGCCAATCTGAGGCCACGGTTGTGTGAACAGGAACTCATGTGGCGTGAGGGCTTACCACTTCCTGGTCAGAGAGGACCAGGGGGGGAGGGGATACCGGAATATCACACCTAGGTGTGACGTTCTGTTGTAGACCAAATCTTGCTTTGTTTAGTCACATGGATGGCTGAACAAATGAATGACCAATTCATTTGGCACATATGACGAGTCCCAACATTGTCCAAACCACATATTTTTACAAAGTTAACAATAAAGTCATACAAATATAAACATTGTAAATGTAACATAGTATGGACAAACCATTCTTGATAATTTTCTCTCCATCCCACTATTACATAGTAGATATCACTGAAAAAAAATTCCCAGCTTTAAAAGACTTTTAATACACTGCGATTGCATTGATGTTCACTATTTCCTGGGAAATTAAGCATTTTTCATCTTTAAATGTTACAAATGTATAACAATGTTGTAACAAATATTCACACAAAACAGATGGGCAAACATATACTGCTAAAAAAAAAGGAACGGTTTAATCAAATTAATATAACATAGGGGAATGGTTTCATAACACATCAGTGTTAGAGCCAGGGCCTTAGGGCCTCCTGCACTTTTCCCGGCTCTTTTATTCTATACTTTTCTATTCTATACTTTGTTGAGATCAAAATGACAAACAGCAGTCAATGAAAACCAAAGTAATTTACCCATTTGGGCTTGATTCAAAATTACACCAAAAATCAAAGTAAAAAATGGCATCACAGGCTGAACCAACTTTTAAAATAACTCAGTAGTGAGTATGCCCCCAGTGTGCCTGTATGCAAGACATGTAAGACTTACAGAATAATCGATATTGCTTTTCTCTGGCCTCCGCGATACACACGGCATACCATATAAGTGCAAAAGAAGTAAGAAGTGTGAAGGTGAAATTATATATATATGTCTAAGAATATAGTATGTATAAATCTCTATCATTGATATATACACAATATATACAGAGAAAACAGAGCAATGTAAATATATAAAAATATGAGTAAATACAGTTGAATTTTTAAACAGCAAATGAGGTAGGGCTCTCTTAGCAGGTAGAAAGGTCAGCATTGAAGGAACATAAATTCCACCAGGGGTAAACAGTGATTAGTAATCACCACACTCGTTCACAGAGACCTCCATGTCAAGGATGTCTCCCCAGACCCTAACTGACCCACCACCAAACCATCCATGCTGGATGATGTTACAGGGAGCATGTGATGATCCCCTCCTGCATTTTTGTGGTGTGTTGTGTTTGTCCTCCAGTGTAGGGGCTCATTGAATACATGTGGTCTCCAGTGTTTCTCATTAATTACAGAGTCTGTGACAGCCTGTGCCATAGTCTCATTTGCCCAACTAACATTACGTTTTTATAAGCTACTGAAAGTATTTTTAAACTATCCATAATACAAAGTTATTTTGTGTGTGTGTGTGTGACACTCACACAAGGACCTGTTCTACTAACAGCCACTCAAAAGTCCAATCAGATATGTTGATATGCGAGTCAAGGCATAGACATTGATTCACTATCACTTGTAATTCCTAAATGGACAGATTAATGCCCCTGAAGTTCAGCTGACTTGGTGTTGTATTATGACGATTAAGTGTTCCCTTAATTTTCTTGAGTAGTGTGATGTTAAAGTCTGATCAGTGAAACATCAGCTGTAAACTCTGGACTTCAGCAGGTTCTGCTCTGTCTAAATGTGTTCAGTACAAAACTGCTGAAACTCTACTGACCTCAGAGTCTCCAGTCTGTAGTTTGGACTCCTCTTCAGGTAACACAGCGGCTTCACTCCTGACTCCCGAAGCTTGTTGTAGCCCACGTCCAGCTCTCTCAGATGGGAGGGGTTGGACATCAGAGCTGAGGCCAGAGAAGAACAGCTGATCTCTGACAAACTGCAGCCCTCCAACCTGAATAAAGAATAAATGATGAGACTTTAGAAGACAAAGTTCCTGCTTGAAATCATTCAGTGTTTAATGTGTTCAAAGCTGAAGAAGCTTTAGAATGAACACGTTTAGAAAATGGAAACTCCTGAAAACACCTGAACTCAACATGATGGAGTTTAAAAACAAGTTGTGTGAGTCCACTGACCTCAGATCAGACATGATGGAATAAAGAGGAGCTACACAGAGCTGGAATATATCAAACCAAACTGGGAGCGCTTCACAGTTAAAGAGCTCCTTTTCTATGTGTTGGATCAGATATTTCAAACAGATAAATTAACAATCAAATGTTCTGCTCTCCATCGTTTGTTCTATTCTATCTGCATTTCTTCATGACATTTCACCTTCATATTACTTCTAACGCCAAATTATTAAACAGCAACATTCTCTGACAGTCAGCTCTAACTTACTGTTTCATCTTATATAGAATTCATCATTCAACACAGAGAAAATATACATCACTGGGGGGGTGTGGTGGCGCACCCCCCTGAGGCGCTTGCCTCGTTAGCGGGCGGTGCCGGGTTCGGATCCCGGCTCGGCACCCTTTCCCGAAGATAGAATGGGACAAATTAGTGTCTAGGTTTATTTGGGGAGGGAGGAAAGCCAGAGTCAAATACACTACACTCCAATTGCCAAAGAACAAAGGTGGAATGGCACTTCCAAATTTTAAGATATACTTCTACGCAGCCCAGCTTCAACCACTAGAAAATTGGTGTGATGAAAATTATATAGCAAGATGGAAAGATGTTGAGACAAGCATCCCTGGCTACCACATACAAACACTCCTGGGAGAAAAAACAATCCCTATATATATCAGGAATTTGATTGATCCAGTAACAATATTTACACTAGAACATGATTCACTCTTACCAGACAACTTAGTTTGGAAAATGAACAAAATATATTAAAATGGATAGCACTGGATGGTGAATTTAAATCCGGGATGTATGACTCAACATTTAAAGAGTAGAAGAAAAATGGAATGACTACATTGGCCAGGAAGGCCATAACAAGAATCTGGCTTGCTTCAGACCCACCTAGACACAAAGAATGGTTAGATATAGAAATATGTGTGATGGAAAAAATGACTTATTGTTTAAGACTAAAAAAAGATTTTAATAGAAAATGGGACAAATGGATTAGATTTAAAAACAAAGACGTCAACATTTAAATGACAATGTAACCTTTATTGAATTTTATTTTATTCTATTTATTTCTTTTTCATTACCTTTTTCCTTTTATAAATGATAATTTAAGGTAATCTGAAAACTGTATATCCCCCTTGGTCACTGTGAGCTGATCCCATACAGTACTTGTTATCTGTTGTTCTATGTTCATGTATATGTGTGAAAAATAAAATAAAAACTAAAGTGGAAAAAAAAAAGATTTGGCTTTAAGTATGAATTTGTAAGATGCATTAAAACACTACTCCTCACCAAACGTCAGAATTAGAATGAACACATATCTAACCAAGACCAACTTAGAGAGATTTTGCTGGCAAGGCTGCCTCTTCAGCCCTACTCCTTTTGCCCTATTTATCAAACCCTTGACACAGTCAATTAGGGATGCTAATTTAAAAATGGAGTCATGGTTAGAGGCACGGAACGGAAGATTTGCCTATACGCAGATGACATGTTGCTTTTTTATTACAAAGCAAAAACCTACCATTCCTAGATTGATATCTTCACGCAAAGAATTCGGAACCTACTCTGGGTACAAATTAAATATACAAAAAATATGAACCTCAGAAAGATTTGATTTTAAATGGAATTTGGCAAGGATAATAGAATAAGCTTTATTGGCCAGATACGTGTACACATACTACGAATTTGACTCCAGTTTGCTTGCTCTCATAGAAAGAAAAACAACCAACATACAAAAATTAAATGTAGTAAAGAAGACATTAGAAAAACATTAAAAAATATTTACAATGCCAGGTATGTAGTGGTAGGTGGTGCAATGATATGTGCCAGTAGGATAGAAATCATAAACATTAACATACTTCCCTATTGTTATACTAGTTCCAATCCTTACCAGTTATAGTAACACTAAAACAATTTAATGAATGGGATAAGTGGATTTCAAGATTTATATGGAGTGGCAGAAACCCAAGAATCCAATTTAAAACATTGCCTAAAGTGAAAGGGGGAGGGTCTTTTTCATGTGTAACAGATTATTAAAAAGCAGGACAACTAAAACCACTTGCTGTAATCCAAATTATATAGCTAAGTGGAAAGATCTTGAAATCTCAGTTACATATACCACTGCAATCTGAATGGTGAAGCAAAACCCTGTATGAACACTACAGTACTGGTTTAAATGAATGGACTAAAGTTCCTCTTAGAATTTGGTTTAAGGAATGTAATCCACCATCTCCTGAAAGACATTCTAGATAGTGGAGGTGGATGACTTTTGACCCCGACTTTAAGCCAGCAAGGTTGGACGAGAGGTTTAAGTACTGGTGTAGAGTTGGAATTACTTCTCATTGTGCAATCTCAGCAAAAGGAGAATCAGATAGTTTCCAGAATATCTCAGACTTATATGGATTATGAAGGAGGAAAATATGCATAGAAGGATATGTTTGTTAATATATATAACAGATTTTAATTCATAAGTGTGACAATGTGTGTTAAGCATATATGTGTGATGCTAAAACCTAATAATAATAATAATAATAATAATAATAATAATAATAATGATGAAGGGGATTCTAGTTTAATTGCCCTTTCCATTGGCATGTACAAAAACAAGAATAGGAAACTCATTCCAAAATTATATTCAAGTCTTCAGTCCACCATGAAACACTCAACAAACAAGATCAGACAGAAATGGGAACATGAATCTGGAGTTACTATATCCTAGGAAGATTGGTTGAGTATGTGTTCTGTACAGTCTTCTTCTACCAGTTCAGGTCCTTGGAGTGGCTTTTGCTGGCGGAATTTGATGAAATACTTTGTAAGCCCAAAAATAAAAATATGTACAGGTGTGACATTCCTTAGCCTCTGTTGGAGGAATTGTGGAAAACAGCTGGCAGACCACTATCATATTTTGGGGCTGCCCAGCAGTTGAACCATACTGGCAAAGGTAATATAAGTTAGACACAATGTTTTTCAGCCACTTATTTTCTACAATCTACTTGGGCAATGTAACAGCTCACCTGTTGACTAAAGACAAATATCTATTTAAGATACTACTGGCAGCCAGCAAGAACACAGTAACATTGTAATGGTTACAAATAGCGCCTCTTCCAAAGAATGGCTGGATAGAAACACTGACTGGCATTCAAAGTATATAAATAATTACATTCTCGTTAAACCTAAGGGTTGATAAATATCTGAAGTACTGGGACAAATGGGTTGGGTTTATGGAGGAAATATAAGGAAACTGTTGATTGATTGATTGATTGATTGATTGATTGATTGATTGATTGATTGATTGATTGATTGATTGACTGATTGATTGATTAGTGTTTTTTGGAATAACGCCGTTTAAAGTAACAACGCCGTCATTTTTTCAGTGACGGGGTAATCTAACTAATTACTGTTTCCGTCGTTATAACGCCGTTACCGTTACTGAACGTTAAATGCAGTGCGTTACTATGCATTGATTGAATAAACTGTATGATCTGAATGCACACCGACACACACAGCAAGTGGGGAGACGGCTGATTCTGATTGGCTAAGGCAGAGTCATGTTTCGTGGTAGCCAATCGGAGCCAGTGTTTTTACACACAAGCCAGCACACACCCACACCCCTAGACACACACACACACACACACACACACAATGAAGTTGCCGAAATTGCGAGTCAGGAGAAGTCCGATGAAAAGTTGCCATTTTCAAGGTGAAGATATAACATTGAGGTCAAAGGCAAGAACTTGCATGTAATGTGCACATTGTAAACAACTCTAATTTAATGCAGCATCTCACAATGACTTCAGCTGTAAAGATAATACTTGAAGTGCAGGATAAACCTCTTACTGTCTGTCTGGCATAAACGTTGAAGGTTATGTACAGGCACCTGTCTGTTCTACGCAATTCAACTTACGTGTGAAAACTGCTCAGAAAAATCTAAATTCTTTGACATATAGCAACTTTTTTTTGAGTAACGCAAATAGTTACTTTTTGTGGTTACTAGTTTTATTATTGAGTAATTCAGTTACTAACTCAGTTACTTTTTGCAAGTAACTAAAACGAATTACTTTTTTAAAGTAACGTTCCCTACACTGTTGATTAGTGCAGCTCAACACTGCTCTGCAACAGTTTTCACATCATATTCATCCCAGCACAGAAGGAAAACTGGTGTCTGACCTCAGAGTCTCCAGTCTGCAGTTTGGACTCCCCAGAAAATCACACAGCAGCTTCACTCCTGAATCCTGCAGCTCGTTGTGGCTCAGCTGCAGCTCTCTCAGATGGGAGGGGTTGGACTTCAGAGCTGAGGCCAGAGAAGAACAGCTGATCTCTGTCAAACTGCAGTTCCACAATCTGAATAAAGAATAAATGATTGACTGAAGAAGACTTCTTCCAGGATTTTTCTAACAGAACTCAAAGAAATCATGGGCTTTTACTGAAGCCAATAAGAAACTCCAATCGGTAATATCAATGCCTCAGCCCTCTAATTATGGGCATACATTATTTACTACTATTTATCCTGGTAAAGCTATATTTCATAAAGACAGGACAGCAGTTTGGACAACTAAGGACTGTATGAACTTGAATAGTATGTGGGAGTTATGTACCAAAAAGCTTTCCACTCAATAATAGCGCCACCACAAGCGGCTAACGCAGATTGTATGTGCTCAATTTTGTGCAGGTCAAACTATGACGGAGTTCAAAAAAGTAAATGAAGCTTTTTTGGGGAAATAAATTTTATGGCGAAAAAGTTGTTTTGGTAGAACTGGGTGTGTATTTCACGATTTACGTAAAAAAAAATCCAGGCAGAAGTGGGAGTGTCCTACATCCAGCGATTAAGATGAACGCAGGGAACATGTGCATGTAAGAACAGTTAATGAACGACATGGTATGAGGGAGTTTTGGGCCAAAGCACTTTCACCTTGATTTGAGCACCACCTGTTGGTGGACATGTGTCATTTTAGATGCCTGCCATGAGTGCAGCAGTCTGCATCAGCCCTGTGAATGCCTGTGTTATGGCATTTACGGTTTAGGCTGCAGTATGGGATTTATGCGGAGAAATTCTTTATTTTTTTAATCTAAGCAATTTCAACAGGATTCCCAGCACTGCTGGTACTGGGATCCTCGCCCCTTGGGCTTGGACCCCTAATGAACAAATGTTATGAAATGTTGTTTGTATATAAATTAGGTTCCATTGTTGATGAAACATATTAGATCTATAAAAGTAACGGTTAGTGAACTGACCTCAGAGTCTCCAGTCTGCAGTTTGGACTCTCCAGAAGATCACACAGCAGCTTCACTCCTGAATCCTGCAGCTCGTTTTCACCCAGGTCCAGCTCTCTCAGATGGGAGGGGTTGGACTTCAGAGCTGAGGCCAGAGAAGAACAGCTGATCTCTGACAAACTGCAGCCACTCAATCTGAATAAATAATAAATGATGAGACTTTAGAAGACAAAGTTACTGCTTGAAATCATTCAGTGTTTAATAATGTGTTCTCTATCGTCTCAAGACTATCTCTCCACTCCTTACGTTACATATTTCATATGTACTGGAAATGAAGCCCCTACGTGAATATTTTCTTAAGACACTCCAGCTTGCTCAGGTCACGCCCCACAGATTACTATAAGGCACCTGTGCTGGCGTGTAATCACTGATTGTTTGATCTCCACCTGCGTCAGGGTGAAGTGTAACAATCAGTGTGTAATTGAAGTGTGCATATGAAGTGTATGGGCAACAGCACTGTATCCACAAAGCAGTCAGTTGGGCGTCTGTCTACAGGCAGCCTCCCTGGATTGCTGTTTCCTTCCTGTACGTTTGTCTCTGCCCTTTCGTTGCTTATCCCAGCGACAGTGCTTCTGTTAGCAAGAGCTTCCCTTTACAGTGGCTGATATCCCATACCAGTATATTGCTCACGGTGCGTGAGCTAACATGCTTGGTGGGATTCTAGCACAGATGAAAGTGGGCTAGCAGTAATAAAGTTACAACTCTGTCGATTTGGTGTCTCTCCTTAAGAGCTAGACAAGGAAAGAAAGAAAAAAGAAGCTGTCCATCTCCTCTGTTCCCGACAGCGTATTACTCAAGGCTTTGAGAGTTAACGCACTGTGCAGGACACCCATGCTCAGCGCAGACATAGAGTCAGCTACCAGCAGGCGAAAACAAGCTTCTCCAGCCTGCCGGTGTCCCCAATATGTCTCTGTGCTGAGCGCTGACATAAAGTCGGCTAAAAGCAGGCGAAAATCCGCTTCTCCATCCTGCCAGTGTTTCTAAAATGTCACCATGCCGAATGCAGATAAAGTCATCCATCAATAGGCTAAAACACGCCACTGGGTAACTCTCTGCCGAGGGTAGACATAGTCGGCTAACAGCGGATGTTCTTTCCCTAATATTCATTCATATTCATAACATTTCTTTAAGGAATGGTGGAGTCATACATTCGAAATATCTTCAGTTTAAAGCTGAAGCATCAGATAGCTTCAGAACAATGCTGGAAAAAGAAAATACTGAATATATATGTTGTTGTCTGACCATTAAGAGAGATAATTTGATACATCTATTGTATTTATGTATTTTTTGTGATTATGATGTGAAATATAAGATGAATGTGATGGATGATGTGAATGTGGAAAGTGTTTAAGAGGTTCAGAGTGAATTATCCAGTGGAGGAATTTTCTTCTTTTCTATTCAGGATTTAAATGTGCAGCTCAGCACTGCTCTGCCACAGTTAACGGACTGAACCACTGAAGAAGAAAACGGACTTTAGCATTCAGAGACTCAGTGTGATCAGTATAATATCACAACTTTACATCAGATTCATCTCAGCACAGAAGGAAAACTGGTGTCTGACCTCAGAATCTCCAGGCTGCAGTTTGGACTCTCCAGAAAATCACACAGCAGCTTCACTCCTGAATCCTGCAGCTTGTCCCCTCTCAGGTCCAGCACTCTCAGATGGGAGGGGTTGGACTTCAGAGCTGAGGCCAGAGAAGAACAGCTGATCTCTGACAAACTGCAGCCCTCCAATCTGAATAAAGAATAAATGATGAGACTTTAGAAGACAAAGTTCCTGATTGAAATCATTCAGTGTTTAATAATGTGTTCAGAGCTGAAGAAGCTTTAGAATGAAAACGTTTAGAAAATGGAAACTCCTGAAAACACCTGAACTCAACATGATGGAGGTAAAAAATCAAGTTGTGTGAGTCCACTGACCTCAGATCAGACATGATGGAATAAAAATTAACTGTTTTTACTTCCTTGGCTTTCCGTTTGCCCTTATTCAGAACAATCATGACACACACACACACGTATATATATATATATATATTAGGGGTGCAACATTACATGTATTTGTTAGATATAATTTTTTTGGCATTTTTGTGCTTTATTAGAGGGGGGGACAGAGGGGAAGACATGAGGGAAAGGGTGCCGAGCCGGATTCAAACCCGCCACCACACCCCCCTTTTTACATGTATTTGTATTGGACCGTTCGATACATCGCTCTCAGTTCGGCACGCATATATAGAACAATACAGAATTTTTTACTTAATTTATCTACTTGTCTTCCGTCGATGAGCTCTGTGTTGAAAACTCATCTGCGTTTAACTACTCCACCTACGCTGCATTGTAGAGTGCAGATCCACTGCGCGCCTCCCAAAGGCCTTCACTCAGTGAAGGTATGAGAAGTGAGCTCATTGCAATATGGCAACTGCCTTAACTCTCCCCGAAATTGAAGCTCCTTTATCATTCCAATCTGGCGTTTTGAAGTACTTTGGCTGTGAAGTATGACCCTGATGGAAAGCGCGTCGTGGACAAAACCACAACGGTGTGTCGGAAGTGCCATACAATGCTAAACTGCACTGGTGGAAACACATAGAATATGAGTGCACATTTACAGCGACATCACCCCAGTGCAAAGATAATGGAACCAGACAAAAGCAACAACATGCAAAACAACAATAAGCACACATGCTACGAACTTTACACAAGTCATTTAGATAGCGTTAGCACATGATTCAAAGAGGGCAATAATAGATTGGCTTTCTATTATTATAATAATAAAGAAGAGTGAAAGAGTCCGTAACTAACTCTGTCCAATTGTCATTACATGAAGCATCCCTGACCGTTATTAAAGTGAAAAGTTTTGCAATGTATTCCTCATGTGAATCCATTGAAACAAGCTAGCTTCTTCTACCACTATCTGTTAACCATGACGCTCAGCATTGTCTGTAAGCAGCTGTGTGCAGTGAAAAACTATTAGACAACGCTACGTTTAAGAGCTTCAAAACTATACTTATCATTAAAATTTTATATTGAGACTTCATATATTCATAAATGCACAAAAACACAAAACAGACAAAAAATATTTGTTTGTTTTTTTTACAAGAACGGCCGGCTGCGACTTCCGACTCATTTTGATGGAACGCATCACATATGTGTGTGTGTGTGTGTGTGTATATATATATATATATATATATATATATATATATTGCTTTTTATGAATTGTTGTGAATTTAATGTTTTATATGCATGAGTGATATGCCAACCACTTCTATGTAAAGAAGTCCAAATTCCTTTAACCATTAGAAAATATTAATATGGTAATTTGGTTAAAATGATTGTTCATTATTAATCAGAGTTCCAAATAGATAGTTTAGTAGTTTAGTAATGTTATGAGACTGATTTAGTTGAACTGGGTATCAGTCCTCTGTTTTACAGAGTGGTGCCCTATCTCAAGGTATCTTAGAGTAAATCAAGTCATATCATGTAATATAATTAATAATCAAAATGACAAAACACTGGTGGGAGTAACGCATTACTAAGTCACCCTTTTACTAACTCCTGTTTACTATTTCCTATCAGCCTAATGTCAACACACCTTTCACATCATATTCATCTCAGCACAGAATAAAACTGGTGTCTGACCTCAGAGTCTCCAGTCTGCAGTTTGGACTCTCCTTCAGATCACACAGCAGCTTCATGTCTGAATCCTGCAGCTCGTTTCCTCTCAGGTCCAGCTCTCTCAGATGGGAGGGGTTGGACTTCAGAGCTGAGGCCAGAGAAGAACAGCTGATCTCTGACAAACTGCAGCTCCTCAATCTGAATAAAGAATAAAGTATGCAGATAAAATATATTAGAATCCAGTCAGATGTGTTCAGGTTTTAATGTACAGCTCAACATTACTGTGTCATAATCAACAAGCTTTCTCTAAAATGAGCAGAGTGACTGTAACTGTGTTCCTGTGGATCCTGATGTCAGCCTTCTACAGACATCATCCAAATGTCACCACAACATAAATCAAACTCTTCATGTCAACTAAGGGTGGTGAAAAAAAACTGATTATTAATTATCGCAATTCTGTTATGGACAAGTATGGATCGATTATTAAATTTTCCAAAATTGATTACTTTTGGCATTGTTTTATTAGGATTCTTTTTTTATCGCAGACATTGTAAATTGATTTTCATGCGCGGCCAGAGCGAGTGAGCGGTGAATGCTGCGAGGCATGTAAAATGGATGAAGAAAAACCAGCAACTAGAAACCAACTAATCCACCCAGCTCCATCCGGGCTAAAAGCGAGCCTGTGGATTAATTTTGGTTTTCATGGCAGCAGATCTACACATGTCAACAGAACACATGCCGCCTGTCATCATTGCCACACTAAACTGAAATACTGCGCCAATACGAGCAACTTTAGGGCTCACGAGGCAGCATGGCCTCCTCTGGATGGACCGCCTGAAGCCCGTCATTCCATCAATCAACCTAATCTCCATGAGATGACAAAACCTCTGGGTTGGAGCGAGCTAAGAAAATCACATTGTCAATATCTTATTTAATTGCCAAAGATATGAGGCCATACAGTGTGGTGGAAAACCCAGAGCTTTTTTACACAGAAGTTGATTCCAAGTCTTTACAAGGAGACAAGTTTTTAGTGCAAGAGTCCCTCAAGTCTGCTCCCAGGGTAGCAATAACTTGCGATGCCTAGACATCCAGAGCCACTGTTTCATATGTGACCATTACAGCTAATCATGTAAACAGCAAGTGTAAGCTAACTTCATATGTGCTTCAGACGAGAGCTATGGGTGATAGCCACACAGGTGCAAATATGTGTGAGTTTCTCAAAGCTGTGGCACAAGTGGGGGATAGAGACACACAACCTGGTTCTCCTCACTGACAATGCTTCAAATATGAACCTGGCTGTTAATCTTGTCACATCACATGTATGGTGATACGCTCACCCCTTAAACCTCGCCTGCCAACGAGCGCTGATGTTGCCCATTGTAGCCCAACTGCTGGGTCAAGTCAGGGGGATCACCGCCTTCTTTCAAAATACACTAACTTCCCTACCTAACCAATTCTAAACCAGAATTACTAAACTGGAGAAATGAGTGCTGGAATTCACTTCCTAAATGGATGATATGGAAAACCTAAGCCGCCGCTCAAATCTCAGACTGGTCTACCGGAAAAAGTTGAAAAGGGCAATGCAGCTGCTTTTCATTCCACGCTGTGCTCTGTTCTCTGTCCTGCGCACCTCTGGCGAAGCTGTGACGCAGCACAGCTGCAACCGATGGAAACACACACATTGACTAGAATGGAAGCAATAATATATTATAAAACAATAAAGATTTGACCTGAGCCGCCATTATTGTTTAACAAACTGGTGTCGTTACACACATCTAAACTGTCCCCGCAGCTCCTAGTAGCTCCTCACTGGACACTGACTGGTCCAAACCACTGCTGCTTCAGACAGAACACAGGACCTGAAGCCGACCAGATGGATGTTTGTGACATGTGAGTCCAAGTGTAACTAAAGGTATACACTGTGTGTGAACACAAAACATGAACTGACCTCAGAGTCTCCAGTCTGCAGTTTGGACTCTCCAGAAAATCACACAGCAGCTTCACTCCTGAATCCTGCAGGTTGTTGTCACTCAGCTCCAGCTCTCTCAGATGGGAGGGGTTGGACTTCAGAGCTGAGGCCAGAGAAGAACAGCTGATCTCTGACAAACTGCAGCCCCACAGTCTGAAAATAGAATAATTGATGAGACTTTAGAAGACAAAGTTCCTGCTTGAAATCATTCAGTGTTTAATAATGTGTTCAGAGCTGAAGAAGCTTCAGAATGAACACGTTTAGAAAATGGAAACTCCTGAAAACAGCACAGAAGTAAAAATAGTGTCTGACCTCAGAGTCTCCAGTCTGCAGTTTGGACTCTCCAGAAAACCACACAGCAGCTTCACTCCTGAATCCTGCAGCTGGTTGTTTTTACTCAGCTCCAGCTCTCTCAGATGGGAGGGGTTGGACTTCAGAGCTGAGACCAGAGAAGAACAGCTGATCTCTGACAAACTGCAGTGACTCAACCTGAATAAAGAATAAATGATGTGACTTTAGAAGACAAAGTTCCTGCTTGAAATCATTCAGTGTTTCATGTGTTCAGAGCTGAAGAAGCTTTAGAATGAACACGTTTAGAAAATGGAAACTCCTGAAACACCTGAACTCAACATGATGGAGGTTAAAAACAAGTTCAGGCATCAAATCAGACATGATGGATTAAAAGTGAACTGTTGTAGTACTCATTCTGGGACACCTGTTCAATTAATTGACATGTATATTTATACATTTTCTTTTCTACATATTGTATCAGTGCTGGCTGACTGTCTGTTTTGTGTTTTGTCTGCTTTTTTATTATACTGACCTCAGAGCCTCCAGTCTGCAGTTTGGACTCTCCAGTCCAGCACACAGACGCTTCACTCCTGAATCCTGCAGGTCGTAGTTTTCACTCAGGTCCAGCTCTCTCAGGTTGGAGGGGTTGGACTTCAGAGCTGAGGCCACGACTTCACAGTGAGTCTCAGAGAGTCCACAGTGAGAAAGTCTGTGATTACAGATAATAAAACATTTTAAATATAACCAGTTTTAACACTCGGAGGTGACAGTAAGATTTTTTGTAGAGTATTGCCCGAAAAATCTGGACACGCTTTAAAAACACACTCAGTGAACATTACTGATGTAGTTTTGGAATATACCACTGTTTGCATACCATTCCATTAAAATACTAAACATAGAGACAGAGAGAGAGGAGGGTTCCTTCCTGACCATTCATCCTTTGTTGGGAACAAAATGTAATGTTGGACCTTTTATTTAAGAGAGAGGAAGATGTTTTGTTCTTTAAGATGGAGTAAGGCATCCCTTCACATCCTCCCAAAACAAGCAATAATTGTATACACTGTATGAATTGTGAAACATTCCTTAATTAGAAATAGTTCAGAAACTACTTAGAAATGTAAAAATAATTGAATGAAGCTACATTGAGAAAAATAAAAACTCAACTGACATAATTTCCAGTACAAGACAAATATTACATGTCTGTGTGTCTATGTTACGTGCTCCCCCTTTTCCATTTGCTTTCCATGTGTCTTGAGTCTGTCATTCATTTGGTGTCTTGTTCTCCCTCAGGTGCAGGCAGCCAGGCTGATTTAAGGGAATGTTACAAAGAGGGGGCAGCGACACTTCGCTCTCTTTTGTTACTTCACCCCACGGACTGGGAGTTAAGAATTGTTTTTTGTGATGTTTGTTTTTTGTTTTTGTGATGTCTGTCTGTCTCTGTGTTTCCACACCTGGATATACATGACTATATCATCTAAAACCCATGGAGATAGCGACTAAGTTATAATGGAGCATCTATAGGAAACCACATGATAGCTTTCCAATGACACCGTTGAATTTGACCTTGGGTGACCTTGAAGGGTCAAACTGAGGTCATGCCATTTTCAGATTCTTATATTTATGTTTTCATGTACTATGTGAATAAATATTAAATGCCAATCCAGAGTTCCACTTTAATCATATCAAATTTGATTGCAAATATGTCTGGCATAATATCAAATAATCACTAGCATATGAAAATCGGATAAATAACATCAGTGATTTCTTTATTTGCAACAACTCAATTGAATACCCCCATCATAGCCAAAATCATAGTGACGTGAATGGGGTGAAGTCTGCCATCTCTGATTGCCTTGTTTGGGTTGGTTTTTCCTTTGTTTTCTGGTGGGACTGGTGGCTCAGTTTTGGTATTTATTTATTTGGTTCGGTGGTAGAATGGGTTCTTTTGGATCTGCTGGCCCATATCGGGTTGGTCCAAAAGTCCCGCTTTCTTTTATTGATTTTTGCCAGCCTACTAGACCCTTTTGTTGTTCAGTAGTTTTCTGATATCCTTTGGGTTGTTGGTTTAAACTTTTGTTAATAAATCATTGTTTGTGAACCACTCCTGACTTTGTGGAAATTATGTCAGATCACCTTTATTGGGAGCCTAGGGTGGGGGTTGTAACAGTCTATAAAAAGAATAATGAATAAAAAAATGACAGAAACATGAAACTATGTAAAACAGGCTATGTGTTGTGATTAAATGATGAGTGTGAAAACCTATTCAGCACACACTCTTTAGTTTTCTGGGCTGGATTTGTATGAAGCTCCATCAATCACACAGACAGGTAGGAGATGACATTGGCAGTCTAACATGTAGATGGTTTTCAAAACGCAAGTTTAATGGTGGTCTAAGGAAAACTTTTATACTGTGGAAGTTTTATATTGTGCATCTGTGTGTATCTTTACTCTGACACTGATGGCTTCAGCTTTACATTCATGTATAATGTTGAGGATCAAATCTGGACTTACTGAGCTTTCCTGCAGTTCCTCACAGCTGCAATCAGTCTCCATCGTCCCTCCTCTGATGTGTTGTAAGTCTTCAGGTCCAACTCATCCAGAACCTCCTCTGACATCTGCAGCATGTCGACCAGAGCTGAGCACTGGATCTCTGAGAGTTCCTTCTCTGATCTGTTCTCTGACTTCAGGAACTCTTGAATCTCCTGATGAACTGAGAGGTCGTTCATCTCTGTCAGACAGTGGAAGATGTTGATGCTTCGGTCAGGAGAGATCTCACCAGCGTTCACTTTCTTCAGGTTGTTGGTGGCTCTCTGGATGATTTCTGGGCTGTTGTCTGTCTGACCCCGCAGGCCTCCTAACAGACTCTGGTTGGACTGCAGAGAGAGGCCATGAAGGAAGCGGACAAACAGGTCCAGGTGGCCATTTTCACTTCTTAGGGATTTTTCCATAGCTCTCCTCAGGAAGATATCCAGAGACGGGTCACTGTTATCATTGTCCCAGGCTGTCCCCATAAAAGCCTTCAGTACCTCTGTGTTCCTGTTGGTGTAACAGTGGAACATGTAGACTGCAGCCAGAAACTCCTGAACGCTCAGATGAACGAAGCAGTAAACTGTTTTCTGGAAGATCACACTCTCTCTTTTCAAGATCTCTGTACAAACTCCTGAGTACAGCGAGGCCTCTGTGACATCCAGACCACAGCGCTCCAGGTCTTCTTGGTAGAACATGATGTTTCCTTTCTGCAGCTCTTCAAACGCCAGCCTCCCCAGCTTCAGAAGAACTTCTCTGTCAACCTCCATCAGTTCCTGAGGACTCGTCTCATGTCTCTCATCGTACTTCTGCTTCTTCTTCTTTGTCTGAACCAGCAGGAAGTGTGAGTACAGATCAGTCAGGGTCTTGGGCAGCTCTCCTCTCTGCTCTGTGGTCAACATGTGGTCCAGAACTGTAGCAGTGATCCAGCAGAAGACTGGGATCAGACACATGATGTGGAGGCTCCTGGATGTCTGGATGTGTGAGATGATTCTGCTGGAGCGCTCTTCATCACTGACCCTCCTCCTGAAGTACTCCTCCTTCTGGGCATCAGTGAAGCCTCGTACTTCTGTCACCCTGTCAACACGTGCAGGAGGGATCTGATTGGCTGCTGCAGGTCTGGAAGTTATCCAGACGAGAGCCGAGGGAAGCAGATTCCCCTCCATGAGGTTTGTCAGCAGC
>CAFUXE010001777.1:42522-56693 GCA_903364295.1 Serranus cabrilla | reverse complement strand
GGGGCGCTACTGAGCCATTTTGCCACGCCCATTCCTACGAACAATAGAATATGTAAATTTTAACCAGGATTGACGTATATTCCAAGTTTGATGAGTTTTTGAATATGATAAGGCCTCCAAATTAGCGTTTTTGGTTTAGGAATAATAATAATTCCTTCAATTTCAATAGGTCCTCGCACCGTCGGTGCTCGGGCCCTAATAATGATAATATTAAAGCTGCAAGCAGCGATGAACGGGCCCGAGCAGAATGGAGCAGCCAAATAACCCATGACAAGAGTGTATGACAAATAGACGATGAGTTTTGAAAGGGGGTGTGGTTAGCGTAAATGGGCAGAGCAAACATTACTGACGACTTAGGCAGTCTCTGCTGAGTAAAACTCACATAAGACTGTACGACAAACAGTTGATTACTTTGAGGAAAGGGGCGCGGCTAACATAAATGGGCGGAGCAAACATCAGTGACAAATAAGGTAGTCACTGCTGAGTACGCTGAAACCTCATACAAGACTCTATGACAAATGGTTCATAAGTTACAGAAAATGGGTGTGGCCAGTGAAAAGGGGCGTGGTCACTAATCAGTCATTGACACATAGTGTGACGGTCAGTAGAGCTTTAAAAAAAATTTGATCCCAAAGGCCTTATGATGGTAAGTTTGAAGTCAATCTGATTAAATCTGTAAGAGGAGTTTGTTAAAATACACAATGTGGTCATTTTCTGAAAAGGGGAGTGGTTAAAGCATAAGGGGCGGGGCTTTATGACATATTGTTAAGTGTTCAGAACGGGACTCTTATGAAGCATCAGAAGTTCTGACCAGATCAGACAAAATATAGCATAATTATAACAAACTCTTGTTTTATGAAGTAATGCCATATTTTTCCGCCAAGCCACGCCCACATCATGTGACAATCGTTAAAGTCGATCGGGTTAAATCCCCGTGAGGTGTTCCTTAAGGTACGAGGCGTAGAAATGGCTAAAATGAGCTAAAACGTGATATTCAATCCAAGATGGCCGACCTCCTGTTGGGTTTGGGGTATGGCTCCAAGAGGCTTTTTGGTGCGTCTCCTCATGATATATCTGTGTACCAAATTTCATTCGATTAAGTGAATGCTCCCCATAGGATGCCGCTCCATTTTAACTTTCTAGGGGGCACTACTGAGTCATTTTGCCACGTCATTCCTGCGAACAGTGGAATATGTACATTTTCACAGGGATTGATGTATATTCCAAGTTTGGGGAGTTTTTGAATATGATAAAGCCCCCAAAATGGCAATTAATTTACCTAAATAAGAATAATTTGTATTAATAGGTCCTTATTATTAGTTTCAATAGGTCCTTGCACATAATAATAATGTTTTTCTCTCATAAGGTTAAGGCTGCATTTAAAAATAAAAAAGAGAAAATAAATGAAACAGCGCTTGAAATTTGCATCTTAAAATAAAGTGATTCATTTTCGAAAAATAAAATACCAGCAGCTTGAGTTTCCCCTTTTCTTTAACTGTCTCAACACATTTTTACAATTAATGAATATAAACACCTCTTAACAATTGAACAGTTTCTCTTTCTTCCCCTCTTATATCTTTTGCCCCCACTTTCTGTTCTTTCAGTTCAGTGAGAGAACTGAGCTCTAACTGCCAGGATCTGGGCTGGGATGGTGTCAGGGCCATTCTCATGCACATGTGAAGGTGCTCATTGGTGAGCCTGGAATTATAGTTAGTTTTAATTATGTTCATTGTGGAGAAGCTGCCTCACTGCTGTATGTGGACCCAAACATGGTCAAGACGAACAGGCCTCAAACCTGGGAAAACTGTCTGTGTGGCAGGGTCAGTTCTGATCAACTGCTGTTTCAAGGCCATATCTGCTTGCAGATCTATCAATTGCAGCTGGAGAGGCCCAACATTTACCCACTTAAAGTGCTGTGTGACTTCTTTTCAGAACCCCGATATCTGTGATTAGAAATGGGTTCTGAATGAACATGGTGAGCTGCTGTCCAAAGCTGAATCTATCAAAACGTTTGCTACAGTTTACAATAAGCTTATCAACAAAGTCAACAAAATGAGACACACCTCTCTGTCCCTGAACCTGTCCCTGTACTACTGGGAAGTGTTCACTGTCTCCTTGCAGGCCTTACATGAACACCTCAAGTTTCCTCTGATCAGCTGTCATCAGTTCACAAACTGAATGTCCTTGCCCTGTAGTTTCAGATTCAGTTGATTCAGATGTGATGTGATATCAACCAAAAATGTCACATTATCCATCTTTTTCTCATCTTATAAAAAGAGAGAAAACTGTGTTGCCTTCTGACCTCTCAGCTCTGCTAAGAAAGCTGCTACTTCCCTTCTGATGGACCAAAAGCTCTCCAACACCCTGCCCTTGCTGAGCCATCTCACATTGTTGTGGAGCAAAAGATCATCAGCGTTTGCCTCAACTTCTCTCAGGAATTCCTTGAGCAAGCGATGCTGATAGGAAGAGGATGCCCTGAGAAAATGTATCATTTTCATCACTGTGTTCATCACCTCAGCATGCTCACCAGACAGGGTGGAGCACAGGACAGATTGATGAATTATGCAGAGATAAGAGATGAGTTCGGGATTGTCCTCTTTCATCCTTGCTACAGCTCCTTTCTCCCTTCCTATCATGGCAGGGGCTCCATATGTTGTTATTGATACTACTTGTTTCTGCTCTATTTCTCGCTTTGTTAACATCTCCTTAAGTGCCAGGTAGATGTCCTCTCCTCTTGTGCTAGTCTGAAGGGGAGTAACACCAAACAGGTCTTCACAGAACACATTCTTGTCTTTGTTGAAGAACCTTTCATAAACAGCTGAGCATTGCCAGACACATTAGTGGACTCATCTACAGCTAAGCCTACACACAATGCCTTATGGATAGCTTCTAGCACATCCTGGGCTAAGATTTCTGCTTTCTTTGTGGTTGATGATGACGACATAGGTATTTGCCTAATTTTGTCACAGAGCTCTTATTTTTGTTTTCCCTCAAGTAAGGTCTCTGCTACTGCACTCATGCACTCCTTGACAATCCCTCCATCAGTAAAGGGTTTTTTGTGTTGACCCAAAATGTTGAGCAGCGTCACGTGGGATGGCTTAACTTGCATGCAATTGGTCTTTAAGGTCCGCTAAGCAAAGGCCATAATGACTAGAAAAGCTGTGCTGGTTAAAATAGAAGTGTCCCGTCATAATGTAGAATCCCTCAATAATTTACTGATTATGGGTCTGATATATAAATATCAGTTACTGTATTCTAATACAGCTACAGTTCAAATTGGTGATTTACTGAATAGTTATTGTTATAAAGAAATAGATCACTTGATCTGATTACTTTATTACTTACTAAGATCCATGTTAGTTTGAAACAGTTTCAGCAGTAATAAGTCTGCATTGCGAACATAAATTTCAGCAAATAACTGAATGCCTCAATTTTATGCATCAACTTCTATCAGGTCAGTGTGCAGTGAAAACAGTCTCTTACTTTGTGTCTGAGGGTTCAGGTTCAGTACTGAAGAATGGGGGGTCACTTTTGGACCGGTCACTCTTCATAGACAGACAGCCAGAAACTACAGACTCTGCTCTCGGTCTGGACTGAAATCTGCAAACACAAAAATAGTTTCAGTCATATCACATGAATCACTGATTAATTATCTTTTTAAAGCTCTAAATACACAAACTGCTGTTACTACAGTTAATAAGGTTTTACAGTTTGTATTAGTGCTCTGAGATTGTATTACAGGTTTTCTAGGTGACTAACAGCTGTCACTGAGATGAAGAGGAAGATGGCACAAATTTTTTCTGTTTGTATAATAAAAACTTCACAAACAGGGAAATCTACAAAAACTTTTAACTGGCAGATAAAACTGAAAATGAGTCATGTAAATTTGTGAGCAGCAATTATCTTACTTTGTGTCTGAGGGTCCAGGTTCATTACTGAAGAATGGGGGGTCACTTTTGGACCGGTCACTCTTCATAGACAGACAGCCAGAAACTACAGACTCTGCTCTCTGTCTGGACTGAAATCTGCAAACACAAAAATAGTTTCAGTCTTGAAGAGTTAAAAGATATCAAGTATAAAGCACCTAGAGAATGCATAAAAATATAGTTTTCACAGGGAATCAGTTCCTGTCTATTGTATTTTGTCCTCTATGGTTTATTATGTTGGAGAAGAAGCATTATTGTCAAATAGATTTTTAAAAAGACAGTGGATTTGTTATCCTAAGTTAATTATGTATATTAGTTAACATTAATATAAATTGTGCAAAGGAAACGGAATGATTATTTATTTCAACCATATAAATTCTAACTTAATTTTAGTTGTAATAAAAAAAGGCTACCGTATCGTGATAATACCCGGAACTGTGATACCGTGCCTGGTATATTATTGTGGTTACCCATTTTGGTATTGTGACAACTCTAGTTCTCTTACTTCCTGTCTGAGGGTCCTGGTTCATATCTGGACTGGTCACTCTTCACAGCGCCGTCCTCCTTTTCCTCCACACTATCACTCATCTTCTGATCTGAAGTCAGTCTGAGAGGTAAAAGTAACACTGGCTGTTAATTCAGAACATTTAAAGAAAAGAAGTACGTCCAAGTCACGTCCAAGACCTAAGGAACAGGAACAGGATCAGGAACAGGAAGAAAGACACACACACACACACACACACAGTAAAATAAAACCCCAACACTAAACTTCCTTTGAATCTGTACTTATTTTCTTTCGTTTACAGCAGGTCTACTGAGTATTATTCAGCTAATCATGACTTTGTGTGCTGGATTAAAACTCACCCCACCTCAGCTTCAACTTGCGCAACTGTTGTGTCATCACAAAATGGAGTCTGAGCTGACTGATACTTTCACTTTCAGGGTTCCCTCCCTGTTCTCATAAGCCAGGATCAGAGTCAGTGTTGCTCCTCCCCTCTCCATTTACAGGAAATCAGGCTGTTTTCCTCAGTCTGTGTTTTTATCAGTTTCAGTGTTATTTTCTTTTCCAGACTGCAGGACTAACTTTTTTTTCGAAACATCTGGATTAAAAAATCAGTCGGTTGCCTCATGAAAAAGATTTTAAGCCTGTTTCCTGAGACAAATCTTTTTCATAACAAAGAAATTATTCTTCTCCTTGATTAGTTTGTTCATTTTTTTTTTTACAAGTATTGTACTTGTAAACATCTTTATTTTTGTAACAGACTCAATATTTTGTCATCCAGATGTTCAGAAGAGTGTTCTCTGTTCTTGTGGAGTATGTAAGGCCTTTTAGTTACTATGTTTTAGAAACAATTTACAAATGATTAACTGTCAGAAACTTCTAGAACAGGGCTAATGTTAGCTTAGAAATCCACTAGGACTGTCACAGTTACATGAAAACAAAAAAACTTGACAGAAGTACTATAATGGAGCTAGTCTAATACGTGTTAATAGTTCAGTTAACTGAAGCTTAAATATGTCGATTTAGGAGCCAACAGATAGGAAAAGTATCTAAAGGGGAAAAAAACACCAATTCTAAAATGACCATTAACCATTAACACTAACGTTAGCTACATTCCTTTGCTAACAACCAGTTAGCTAACTATTAAAAACATTTCTTCAAATAGTTAACATAAATACTCGCATAGATGGATAAATAAACTTGTTTCTCTTCGACTGAAGTAAAAAACACCATTCACTTCGCTCCCATACTCCTCACCTTGAGTTCCCTAATCTTAGTTCAGTTTTAAGTAATTTAGCTGACAGCCATAATAAGATATGAATCACAAAGCTTTTCCAAGTTGACCGAAAAGAAAAGCCGTTAGCTAACGGGAGGCTAACCTAGCTAGCTAACGGTTACCGGTATTTATCATTTCAGTCCGTTAGCTCGCATTAGCTCGTCATAAACCGTCCTGACTTCGTCCACTTTGTCAGAGTCAAACTTTTCTGACCTTTACTATGAATAAAAAGCCCGGTTCTCCCTCTCCAAAAACAGCCCCGGGATGGTTTGTTGCCCTGTCATCCATCAAACCTTCTAGAAGCTTCTACACAAACCGCGCGCGGTTACTCACTATGTGCCTGCGGAGAGTTTTGAACGGGGCAGACGTTTACTGTTAAGAGAGGGTCCAGGCTCATTACAAAAGAACACAAGTTCACTTTTGGACCAGTCACTCTTAATAGGCTGACAGCCAGAAACTACAGACTCTGCTCTGGACTGGACTGAAATCTGCAAACAAAAAAAGTTTCAGTCGTAACACATGAATCATTGATTAATTATTTTTTAAATTATTGTAATAACTAATTATATTGTTATTTATAATTTTCCTTCGTATTTTCTCGTTTGTCATGTCTACATTTCTTTATTGTTGTATTATTTTTCCTTTACAATTGCCTCTATTTATTTTCGCACTTATACTTCTATGTATTATTTTTCAGTGCCCAATGAAAGCACCTTGCTATTCATATTCCTTTTGAAATGTATTCCTTTTTTTCTTTGTACATCTTTCTAAAAATAGGCAACCATGTTTTCGTGCCTTCCGTGAGGAGGATGAGGAGTCCCCCTCTGTGTGTCCTGTACATATGGCAGCATTGACAATTAAAGTGGACTTGACTTGACCTATTTATTATTGCCGCTTTGCATTTTTCCCCTTGTCTCCTCAAACTTCATTTTTTGTATTAGTTTTTATTTGCATTTCACCTATTTATTTATCCAATTGTATAGTTTTATTTATTATCATTGTTTGATGAAGGCACCTTGCTATTAATATTTTTCCACTCTATTTCTTTCTACAAAGGCCCTAATACACAGTCCTATAATGGTAAATTATCTCTTTAAAATGCTATGAATATGATGGATGGATAATTAGTAATTACCTTTTTCCTCTTTTAATGAAACTTGTTCTGCCTAATACAGACGACATAATAATGATCAGCCTTATAAAGCACACTGTGTGTAATTTATCTGTTATTGCACATCGTAAAGACAAATTACTCAAATCCTTAAACTCCTAGAAACAAACATGCTGCTTGAGTTTGAATGTTTGTTTGCCTTAACAAGCAGGTGAACAGCTGTACCTAATAAAGTGACCACTGAGTGTACAGATTGGCTTTCTGATGTGTTCTTGAAGGAGGCAGCAGAGAAAATGATTTACCTGCCAGCAGATGTTTGCAGGTGCACGACTTTGAGAAGTCCATGCTGTGAAGACCATGAAGCTGGCCTTACATTCTGCCCTGAGACACAAAAGACACATTATTATCTTTGTGTGATGAGACAAAAAAAACAATCCTGCAGTTCTCTCCATCACCAGCAGATGTCCCCAAACAGCAGCTAACAGCAGAGGGGTTCAGTTTCTGCTGCCAGGCTGAAAACAGTCTGAAGAAAAGTTTCTTTTTGTGAGGCAACTTTAAAAAAAAAAAATCCTAAAAACTGACAAAAAGTTTATATTCTGTATTGTTTATGGTTTACTGACGCTCTGACGGGAGACATGGAGTTCCTATTGACACACTGTGGGACAGCAGACGGGCCTGAACTCTGCTGCTTCCTACAGAGGAATTATCAAACCTCAGGTGAGTCTAGCAGCACGTAGAAATGAGCCACACTCCCTCAGGCAGAAAGAAAGCTTTGGAAAACAGCTAAGTCATTAGAAACACAGGCTTCATTCACACCAACATGCAGGACATTTATATTCAGAGGAGATGGAGGAGTGGAGGTTTACATTTATACCACAGGACATTAAAAAGGGATCTGAATATCAGGAACTGTGCTTTTATTTTCCCTGAAATAATACAAACTCTGATACAGATCAAAGCCGGGTTCAAACCTGTGACCCTGTGAGGCGACAGCTCTGGCCGCTGCACCTACGGTTAACACATTTTATTTTAACAAGGGATCACATGACCACATGATTTAGGGGTCTTTAGTAAAACCACAGAAAATTATCAGCAGTTATTTAGTTATTTTATCTGCAGAAACACAACCTGTTCAGATAAAACAGACTATTTAAAAAGCGAAGAGATAAAATCTGCACATGATGATAATAATACACAAGTTTGGGGCCGAATAATACGATTTAAGAGGGAAGCAGATTAAATGACAGTTTGGTGGTATTGGTAGCTGGTAGCTGAGATTCATTTCACACTTTAGTTTTTACAGTTTCTCCTCCTGTCCAGGTGGAGGTTCAGGTGGAGGAGGAGTCTCAGTGTGTCTGCAGAGACGGAGCAGCAGCAGAACAGTCCAGATACTCTGATGAGACTCTGTCAGATCCAGAGGGACACAGGCAGGATGCTGCTCTGGACTTTACTGGAGATCATTACCAGCTGATGAGAGAAGAAGACAGACAACAGAAGAGATAAATCTGAGTTTACAGAGACTCCTTACATCAACTGTCACATCCTGCATAAAGACCAGCAGGAACTTCAGTCCTGCTCAGACAGGAAGTGGAGCTGCTGTGTAGCATGGCCTGCTTCCTTTCAGCTCTCATATTAACGTATAGAGACCAAGTGTATTTAAGCGCCGCCCCCACCAGAGGGGGAAACAATTCACCGCTCTCGATTGACTTTGTGTTGAATGAAGGAGGGGCCACACGGTAGCGTAGTGGTTAGCACACTTCCTCACAGCAAGAGGGTTGTCAGTTCGATCCCGGCCTGCGGCCCTTCTATGTGGAGTTTGCATGTTCTCCCCGTGTGTGTGGGGTTCTCCCCTTGGGGATAAATGAAGTCATTTTGATTTAATTTTTTTGATTGGCTTCCTCCCACAGTCCAAAAACATGCAGCTGAGGTTTAATTGGTGACTCTAAATGTCCGTAGGTGAGTGAGAGTGTGAATGGTTGTCTGTCTCTATGTGTGTCAGCCCTGCGACAGACTGGCGTCCTGTCCACGGTGTACCCTGCCTCTCGCCCATTTCAGCTGGGATCGGCTTCAGCCCCCCGTGACCCGGGTTGACCCGGATAAGCGGTTACAGAAAATGAATGAATGACGGAGCTGTAAACTCTGGACTTCAGCAGATTCTGCTCTGTAAAAACACCACATGGTTACTAAATTGACATCAGACTGATGGATGAGGACATCCACATTTATTTCCTGGAGACATGAACACAACTCAAACACATGATCACAACAAGCTTCTGGCTTCACTGAGAAGGAAAAACTGGATATTTCTCTGATACTAACTGTGTTCAGTACAAAACTGCTGAAACTCTACTGACCTCAGAGCCTCCAGTCTGCAGTTTGGACTCTCCAGAAAATCACACAGCAGCTTCACTCCTGAATCCTGCAGCTCGTTTCCTCTCAGCTCCAGCTCTCTCAGATGGGAGGGGTTGGACTTCAGAGCTAAGGCCAGAGAAGAACAGCTGATCTCTGACAAACTGCAGTCCCTCAATCTGTATAAAGAATAAATGATGCAGATAAATTATATTTATAATCCAGTCAGATTAGCAGAGTGACTGTAACTGTGTTCCTGTGGATCCTGATGTCAGCCTTCTACAGACATCATCCAAATGTCACCACAACATCCATCAAACTCTTCATGTCAGCAGATTAATAACATGCTGATCTCAGTCAGGTCTGTTATTAGAGGATCAATACTAGATTAGACAAGATAACTTTATTAAATTGTTTTCTCTATAGCGCCAGATCAATTTAAGCTTCCCTTCCTATAGAACAGGTCTATACCTTGCCTTTTTATTGAACAAACTAAACATACTTGTGTTATTATAACATTAAGTGTTATAATACCACAAGTGGAAGCTATGGGAAATGACAGCAACTCAGCCATGAAGTGGTGGGCCATGTTAAAAAGACAGAGCTGGGTCAGTGGGTGCTGAGGCGCAGAGTGCACAGAGGTCGCCAACTTTCTGAAGAGTCAGTCGCTAAAGACCTCCATACTTCATGTGGCCTTGAGATTAGCTCAAGAACAGTGCGTAGGGAGCTTCATGGAATGGGTTTCCATGACCAAGCAGCTGCATCCAAGCCATACATCACCAAGTGCAAAGCTAAGTATCAGATGCATTGGTGTAAAGCAGGACGCCACTGGACTCTGGAGACACGTTCTCTGGAGTGACGAATCGCGCTTCTCCAACTGCGGTTGCCAGGAGAACGGTACTTGTCTGACTGCACTGGACCAAGTGTAAAGTTTGGTGGAGGGGGATTATGGTGTGGGGATGTTTTTCAGGAGCTGGATTTGGCCCCTTAGTTTCAGTGATAGGAAGACTGAATGCTTCAGCATACCACAAGATTTTGGACAATTCCATGCTTCTAACTTCGTGGGAACAGTTTGAGGATTGCCCCTTCCTGTTCCAACATGACTTTGCACCAGTGCACAAAGCAAGGTCCATTAAGACATGATGAGAGAGTTTGGTGTGGATGAACTTGACTGGCCTGCACAGAGTCCTGACCTCAACCTGACAAAACACCTTGGGGATGAATTAGAGCAGAGACTGAGAGCCAGGCCTTACCATTCAACATCAGTGTGTGACGTCATTGCGCCTCTGGAAGAATGGTGTAAAATTTCCATAAACACAATTCTAAACATTGTGGAAAGCCTTCCCAGAAAAGTTAAAATAGCTGTTATAGCTGCAAAGGGTGAACCAACATCATATTAAACCCAATGGATTAAGAACGGGATGTCACTTCAGTTCATATGGGAGTCAAGGCAGGTGAGTGAATACTTTTGGCAGCATGATGTATGTCGCCTCAACGAACGGTAAACTGACCTCAGAGTCTCCAGTCTGCAGTTTGGACTCTCCAGAAAATCACACAGCAGCTTCACTCCTGAATCCTGCAGCTCGTTGGAGCTCAGATGCAGCTTTCTCAGATGGGAGGGGTTGGACTTCAGAGCTGAGGCCAGAGAAGCACAGCTGATCTCTGACAAACTGCACTCATCCAATCTGAATAAATAATAAATGATGAGACTTTAGAAGACAAAGTTCCTGCTTGAGATCATTCAGTTTATATAAAGGTGGCATGTCGACTGTAAAAAGACTTCCGTGAAGGTAACTCTCTTGTATCCTCGCTAATGGCTCCTCAGATATCCCTCCTTGATCCTCAAGGGACAAACAAGAGCTTTTGGATGGTCATAAAGATTGCGCAGCAGAAACAAGGATCGAGGAGACATAAAATAAGAGAACTGAGACATACCCTCAGTGTGGATCAGTACAGTATCCGCCTTACATCTGCAGTTAAGTGTCCACACAACTTTCACATCAGATTCATCTCAGCACAGAAGGAAAAATGGTGCCTGACCTCAGAGTCTCCAGTCTGCAGTTTGGACTCTCCAGAAAATCACACAGCAGCTTCACTCCTGAATCCTGCAACTTGTTTCCACTCAGCTGCAGCTCTCTCAGATGGGAGGGGTTGGACTTCAGAGCTGAGGCCAGAGAAGAACAGCCGATCTCTGTCAACCAGCAGCTCCTCAATCTGAATAAAGAATACATGATGCAGATAAAATATATAATAATTATAATATATACAATACAATCAGATGTGTTCAGGTTTCAATGTGCAGCTCAGCATCACGGTGTCATCATCAATGATCTTTCCTCTAAAATGAGCAGAGTGACTGTAACTGTGTTGTTGTGGATCCTGATGTCAGCCATCTACAGACATCATCCAAATGTCACCACAACATCCATCAAACTCTTCATGTCAGCAGATTAATAACATGCTGATCTCAGTCAGGTCTGTTATTAGAGGATCAACACTGTACTGATCCTTTAAACAGCTGTGTGTGTTCAGAAGGATCAATGTTCATCATACAACATGATCAAACATTAGTTCAGAGGATCTTCTGTGTACAGATGTGACCATGAACAACAATTATAAACATTAATTTACTTTAATCACTAACAGTGGACATTTTCTACAGTTTATTTTTAAAAGTCTTTGGTGACTGCAGATAAAATTCAGTACAATAAAAATAAAAATATGCAGATAGTTTGAACATAAATTGTGTTTTCTTGTTGATGAAACATATTAGATCTATAAAAGTTAGTGAACTGACCTCAGAGTCTCCAGTCTGCAGTTTGGACTCTCCAGAAAATCACACAGCAGCTTCACTCCTGAATCCTGCAGCTTGTTTCCTCTCAGCTGCAGCTCTCTCAGATGGGAGGGGTTGGACTTCAGAGCTGAGGCCAGAGAAGAACAGCTGATCTCTGACAACCTGCAGTTCCTCAATCTGAGTAAAGAATAAATGATGAGACTTTAGAAGACAAAGTTTCTGCTTGAAATCATTCAGTGTTTAATAATGTGTTCAGAGCTGAAGAAGCTTTAGAATGAACAAGTTTAGAAAATGGAAACTCCTGAAAACACCTGAACTCAACATGATGGAGGTTAAAAACAAGATGTGTGATCACACTATATCATAAATAATAACTGAGGTAAATTGTATCATATCAAACCACAGATTGAGGTTATTCATATCAACACACAGCTGACTGAGTGTGAGCTCTGCTTCATCCTCAGTCCTCTTTATAACGGGATCAGATGTGCACAGAGTAAAGTGAGACACATGTTCTCTTCATCTGATATTTAATCTGGTACCTCCCTGAACAAACAGACCTCCAGCTCATTATTTAAGCTCCTGACAGACAGAAAATTTCTCAAAGTTTTCAAAGTGTTTGTTCCTTTTGATTACTGACTATATTTACAGAGAAACCAGCTGTTCAGGTGACCTGATGCTGCCAGATGTTTTGTTCCACAGAACCATCTGAGAAGCCGTCATTGGATATGAGACTTACGTATGTAACTAAGGTTCTTAGCCTGGGTGCAGCCGAACTTGAGCCCCGCCTACTCCGTTGAGGAGCTTCTATGCACTGTATAAAAAAAAACATGACCAATGAAATTGTCAGGGCGGGCTTTACACGATGATGGACAGATGAGCGACAGTCACGTGACTAAAGAGCGATTGGGTTTACGCTGCTCTGATTGGTTGTCGATCTATCCAATAGAGCGAAGAGGCATTTTTTTCCCTGGTTCGGTTGAAACACGCCCCATAATCACAGAACAATGGATCAGTTTCAGACTCACATTCTGAACAGAATTGAATTGAGCAGCCTCCTGCTCCTCCCCACTTGCCGTGTGTGTGTTCGGGCACACCTGTGATCGACTGCTGATTAGGAGTGTTAAATAAACAAGGCTCAAGCAGACTGTGAGCGGAGCAGTTGGATATTTCTGATATGTGACTCCAAATGCAACAGAACTGTTCAGGAATCTGGACTGACACACTGGATTATAGATCTGAGCTCAAGAGAACTCAGAAAACAAATGAGCAAAACCGACCTGAAACTTAAACAATGATTTAAATTCAGCAGATATACACTAACAAATAACACATGAACTGACCTCAGAGTCTCCAGTCTGCAGTTTGGACTCTCCAGTCCAGCACACAGACGCTTCACTCCTGAATCCTGCAGGTTGTTGACACTCAGGTCCAGCTCTCTCAGATGGGAGGGGTTGGACTTCAGAGCTGAGGCCACGACTTTAGAGTGAGTCACAGCAAGTCGACAGCTAGAAAGTCTGTGATTACAGATAATATAACATTATAAATATAACCAGTTCTCACACTTTAACCTTATCTTCTTTTCATCACACATTTAATTAATTTATTGACTCCGATCCCGGCCTGCGGTGAAAAGCAGTTACGGATAATGAATGAATAAAAGATTGTAATATTATAATTTCTTGACTGACAGTTTTCCTCAAGTGGAGCTGAATGGGCTGAAGTTGATGTTTTGGAGCTAAAAATGCGACCACTAAACTGAAGCTGTGGAGCAGAGTGAAGGGAGGGTGGAGGGGCTCAGATTATGTTGTTTGTTTCCCAGAAAATCCTGTGTTGTTTGTCTCAAAGAAAACTAAAACTTGAAATTATGGAAACCATTTGGGCAAAAGATGAGCCTTGCCCTCTTCTCTTTCATTGTCTTTTTTGACTTTGTTTTCTTATTCTGTGTATTGTCGGTTAAAAGCAGCTTAAAGGTAAATCAGTGCAACCATCTGGACTGGAGTCGCTTCTCTCCAATTCAATTCACAACATTTTCACTGTGGTTGAAAAACAGTTTTCTGCACTAAGGTAGGCACGCAACTGTACATTTCATTAAAATTACATGCGTTCAAAAACGTATTTAATCCAATGATGACAGCCCATGTAAAAATGACTAACATCAGGTAGACCAAGTTAGTAGAGTAAAAAACACTTTAAAATGTTCCTTATCCCCC
>CAFUXE010001777.1:29939-40737 GCA_903364295.1 Serranus cabrilla | reverse complement strand
CTCAGTGTAGATCCTGTTGAGGAGGGTTCCACTTCCTGTTCCATCACTTCCTTCAGTCACACGTTCACATCTCCTCCTCAGACTGATCTTATGTTCATCTAAAACCTCCTGCAGACCAACAGGCACTAAAAAAGGGAAACGTTTATTGGATATCATTGGGTGTTTTATTCAAATTTTAAATGCCTGTCAATATAAATGTCACTGTATTAAACAAGTAGAGTTTCAAACATGAAGGCATCAGCAACAGACCTCCAGTCTTACTCTGCACAGTGCTGGTCTGACTGGCTTTCTGCAGTCCAGGTCTTGTTCTGGATCTCTCGCCACACTTATAGGAGTCGACTCCTGATGAAGTAGACTGGCCATCTGAGGATTCTGGTTCATCACTGGAGTTCAGAGGAGAGTTGGTTAAATTTTAGTTGGCAAATATGTTTTAGTAGAACTTTAATATGCAGGCACAAAATTGATTTGTCGGATTAGAGGTAATGATAATTCAAATAAACTTGTTGACTGCGGTTCTCTTACTTTGTGTCTGAGGGTCCAGGTTCATTACTGAAGAATGGGGGGTCACTTTTGGACCAGTCACTCTTCAGAGACTGACAGCCAGACACTACAGACTCTGCTCTCGGTCTGGACTGGAATCTGCAAACACAAATATAGTTTCAGTCATATCATATGAATCACTGATGAATTCTCACTCCGTGGGGTGAAGTAACAAAAACAGGCAGACAAAAATTAGTCATCAAATTTGTTATTAGCAGTTCTTACTTTGTGTTTGAAGGTCCAGTTTCTTTAATGAAGTGTGGAGGGTTATTTGTGGATCGGTCACTCTTCATAAACAGACAGTCGGGCCAGTCCATCAGTACCAGAAATCCAAATTCCTTCTTCTTGGTCAAATACTCTCTGCAGAGCTTGTAGTATGCTTATGAAGATGGCATAAACCTTTCATTGGGTAGTGGTCAGATAAGTTTGTAAGCACCGTAGGGTCAATGTCAGAATAGCAGCTGCCTACAAGATTCTAGTTCTGCGTGATAAATAATGACACAATATAATAATATTTAACAGAGATCCTGTTCTATCAAGGTTCATAAAACAGACCTTTGGTAAGATTCAGCTGTTTTACTGAGGCTGTATTAAGTTATATGGTGCAATGACCTTAAATAATAATAAATAATGTCACCAATCACCTCCTGGACTTCAGTCAGTGAGACAATCCGTATGAGCAGAACACAAGAACCAGAACCATGCAAAACTAGTTTCTTCAAGTGTTTTACCCAAGCCTGAGAAAAGAAGCACACACACACACACACACACACACACAGTAACATGAACCCATCCAGTACTGCACCTAGGCAGGTTTCTTGTATTAGGGTTAATGTGCATTATCTCGTCATAATCAGTCATAATCAGTTTCCACAGATGACTCTGTCAGTCAATGGCTGAATTAATTAAAAAAAAATTCCTCTGCAGTCCAGAGAGAAATCTGAAGCAAACACTTTGGAAGTAAAATAATAAAATGCTGGACTAACACTCACCCTGCCTGAGACTTCAGTTTCCTTCCTTTTGTTAACTCAAAGTGAAGTAACTGAATAAACACTTTTAATGCCAAGGGTCCCTCCCTGTTTTCATGTACCTGATAACATGTTCAGTGTAGCTCCTCCCCTCTCCATTTACAGGAAATCAGTTCATTGATTGATGGAATGTTTCACAAAATTCACTGTAGGCTGTAGGCCTGTCACGATAATGATAATATTGACTTATAGTTCAATATGCCGCATTACCGTCAACCCAAGTCACACCCTTGCTCTCTCGTGCAAACACACACACACACACAAACACACACACACACACACGTCTGTATGTGTGTGTATGTAAGCCATGCCTCAGGTCTATTAATATACTCTCATAGATGGAACAGTTTTTCTGATTTACTGAAGTAAAAAAATATATAATTCCCCTCGCTCCCATGCTTCCTAAACGGGCACTGTGTAATTTCTTCTCCCATCTGGTGTTCAAATTTGATATTGCATTTTCAACTGGCGTTGCAACCATGGGCTTCAGCAGCTTTTTGAAAAAAATGTATGAGGAAACATAAAATATGTACTTAAGAGCATATTACAATCAAACTTAGACCTCTTCATTGCCCTGCAGAACATGCAACTATAAGATAATACAGCCTGTTAAAGGCTTGCTTTTACTCCATTCTTTCCCCATTTCCCCAAATTTCAAAGATTTCCCTTTTTTGTCCTTTCATTAAATGTTCCTCTAATCATATTTCTCCTCTATTATCTGTACCATACAGCAGTATTTCTACAGTTAGAACATAAGACATCAGACCTCTTTTGACATTTGCAGACACAAATGACTGGCAAAACTGCTAGTGTGATATAGCTGATCTAGCTCGTATTTGGTTGCAAGTAGGCTATGCTAATTTTATCGGTAATACAGAGAATGTCTCATAAGGGACCTTGATTTGAGGTAATAAATTACTTAAGACATTACAGTTTCCCTTTAAATTATACACTAAACACCTTGGGTTACAATTTCTGTTACACTTACCACCCCACCCCCCACACTCCTTTTAAAATAAACTTGAATGGACATACAAAATAAAATTCATACAAGATAAAAGGATATATGAAACATAATGAACTAAAACGTTACACCTACTCACAAAGTTTTGGGTTACAGCTATAATAATGTTGACAGTTCTAATAATATATGGAACACACAGCTTTTACCTCTTTTCCAAAGACAGCCGACTTCACCGAACAGAAAAGACGTTAGCTAGCAGGAGGCTAACCTAGCTAGCTAACGGTTACCGGCGTTTCAGCCCGTTAGCTCGCATTAGCTCGTCATAAACCGTCCTGAGTTCGTTCACTTTGTCTGAGTCAAACTTTTCTGACTTTTCCTATAATAAAATAACAAAAAAGTCCGGTTCTCTCTCTCCAAAAACAGCTCTGGGACGGTTTGGTTGACGCTCTCATCCATGGAACATTCTAGAAGCTTCTACACAAACGGCGCGCGGACCGGCCGCTGGTTGCGCACAGTGCGCCTGCGCAGAATTTTGAGTGAGGCAGACTTTTACTGAGAGCGGAAGCTGTCATATATATATATATATATATAAATAAATAAATACTACATAAATGGATATAAAAATTAATTGATATACAATTATTTGTGCAAAAAAAATTATACTAAACTCAAACGTAGGTCGTCATTGATAACCAAACATAAATGTATATTTTAATTTTATTTAGCTATTATTTTCCCCTTGCACTTTTCTTGTCATGTCTTTAAACTTCTTTAATTTTGAATTACTTTTTCCTTTGAAATTGGCTCTATTTAATTTCCAAAAGTTATAGTTTAATGTGTTATATTTCAATATCCAAATGAAAGCACCTTGCTATTTAAATACCTTATGAAATGTATTTTTTTTCTTCTTTGTATATACTCAGATATTAAAAATAAATGCAGACATTCATTCACAATGTCACAAAAATGTATAGTTGTTTTTTTCAATCATTTGTATGTATTATTTTCATTGTCCGAGGAAAGCACCTTGGCACTAATATGCAGTCGTATAATGATCTAAATACAGCTGTGCCTAATAAAGTGACCACTGAGTGTACAGATTGGCTTTCTGATGTGTTCTTGAAGGAGGCAGCAAATGAGGAAATTATTTACCTGCCAGCAGATGTTTGCAGGTGCACGACTTCGAGAAGTCTGGTGTGAAGACCATGAAGCTGGCCTTACGTTCTGCCCTGAGACACAAAAGACACATGATTATCATGGTGTGATGAGACAAAAGACAATGTTTGTCCTCTTGAAAACAATCCTGCAGTTCTCTCCATCACCAGCAGATGTCTCCAAACAGCAGTTAACAGCAGAGGGGTTCAGTTTCTGCTGCCAGGCTGGAAAAAGAAAGAAAATAAATACCAACTCAGAAGTGACCATTAGCCGTTAGCACTAACGTTAGCTACATTTCTTTGCTAAAGAACACAGTTAGCAAACTTTTTTTTTTATTAAAATACTCACACAGAAGGAATAAAGAAACTTTCTCTTCAACTGAAGTAAAAAAAACATACTTCATGTCGCTCCCATACTGCTTAAATTATACTTTAAACACTGTGAGTTACCGTTTCTGTTTAATTTAACATATACAAAGAGTAGAGTTTCAAATAATAAATGAATTATTTACTTGGTTTTATATTGAGATTTTCTCGTTTCCCAATAATCTATTTTGTTAATACCACATGAGACATTTTGGTAGAATGAATAAATGCTAGCTAAAGACGAATTGGTGTTTAAAATAGTGTAAAAAAAAGACAAAAACATGGGCTGTATTTGATTCACACACCTTTCCTTAATATAATCTTTATTGCTTTTTCTTATTGGGTTGAATACAGAACAGGTTTACATCTCTTGACTCTGTGAAACACTCATGTTTTACAAACAGCAGTGGGAGGAGAGGACAGATGGAAGGGAGGAAGGATGGAAACACAACCACAGAAAAGCTTTTCCAGATGATTGTGTTCATGCTTTCTGATTGAGCTTCAGCATCTGTGTGTGTCTGTGTGAAGAGGAGGGATGTGTTTAAATCTCCTCTCTGACGTTCCCTTTCACCTCTGACCAGGACAGGAAGTTAAACTGAGGGTTAAACCAAGACGGGAAACAATTCAGGCTTCACGCTCGAACCAAATGTCTGAGTGAGAGGGGAGGACAGGACGATGTCAACGATATTCTGGCTAAAAACACCAGAAATCCAACGACATCTTTCCTCTGTTAGGCGATGACGAGTTCACAGTCAAGTGCTAAATGTAGTGATTGACAGTTCTGAATCATTATTTAAAAAAAAAAAAAAAGACAAAATAATCAGGACTCAGAAAGAATAAGTTGCAACTCAGGAAATAAGAACAAGAAGCATTTCGAATAATGGATTTGTGAAAGACCCTGAGAGCGAGATTATATATATTTTTATAATTATATATATATATATGTGTAGCGCGAGAAGAGATGGAGAAAGGAGAAATCATCCATAATTGAAATTAGATTAACATGCAAAAAAACTAACCTAAAACTCACCCTTTAACTGAACACAATGGATTTTCACAGTTTTATACGCATTTATATGTCATTGAGAAAAAAAAATAAACACATCAAAAATCAGTTCTCAGCCAAACTAAAAATAAACAACAACAGAACCATGAGACCCAGACAGTCTGTTCTCATAAACAGGAGATCTACATAAAGCTTTTTGGATTCAGAGGGATTTCTTATTGCTAGTCCGATTCGCACCCCGGCCCGCCGCGCTCTACGACGAGCCGGTACGTCCACAACACAAACCATCAGTTCCTCAAAACAGTTCTGCAGCATAAACGTGATATTTTTAATACATGGCTTCTTCTCAAGTCATTGTAGAAACTAACTCGCACTCACACACGCACACACACACACCTGGGCTCCAAATAAATACATTTAAAAACAGTCCACGTGCATTCGGATGGAAGTCCAGTATTCATATGGCCTTACACACACACACACACACTCAGGCGTACGTTAACGCATTTTCCCAAGGGAGAGGGATGTACAGATAGAGCTAACAAACATAAAACAGTTGAGAGAGGGAGAGAGAAAGAGTTTCTTCACAGATATAAACGAATGTGAAAAGTCTGAATAAACAACTCATAATTTCAACGTAATCCAAACTTTTGAATTTCATAATTCATGGAAAGCGCTTTCTTTCTGCCTGCTTTCACCAGCAGATGTCAAAGTTGGAACAGATTTTGCTTTGGCAGGGGGCTTCACAATAAGAGTTCTTCAATATCTGTTGATTTAAGGAAAATTTAATTTAAAAAAAATCTAAATCTGACAAAATATTGGGAATGGTTGTGCCAGAAGAAGCTGCTTTTCAATTCAGACTCAAATCTGCAAACCAACCCGACTCGGTCTGCTCCAAACATGAAACCTCCCATAACACCAGCTATTTATTACACAGAAGCTCATTTTGCAACTTTTACCATTTCATTTTGCACTGCTTCCCAAGATGGAGCAAGGAAACACTGAAGCAACGAAAGAGATGATCGACAAAGATTTCGGATGCCCTTGGACTAAACCACAGGGCCACAGAACAGTTAAGCACTCCATATTTGGAGAAACTGATATTTTATTTTGAAGTTCAAATGTAACTTCTCGTGCTAAGTGCTGAGACTCAAAACTTCAAACTGTGGAAACTCTCTCCCTCTCTGCTCTCTTGATTGTGTCGCGATATTCCACTGTAGTAGTACTAGTAGTAGAAGTAGTAGTAGTAGTAGTTTTGGAAGTTGTTAGTGCCAGTTCACAGCAGCGTCCAGTCAGTCAGACAGTCAGTCCAGTTGTGGTTGTTCAATATTTCTCGCTCTTTGACCGACTATTCGTCCGACAGTCGCTGCCTTACAGTTCCGTTATGAGCCACTGAGGTTCGATTCGTTTTTTGATTATGAGGTTGCTTGATATATTAAAAAACAGAGACGAAAATGTACAGGAAGAAAAATTAGCTATATTCATCTTCACACAACAAAGAAAATGCACATACACACTACCCGTCCCCTCTGGTCATGATATCAGGATCAATAGGTGATCACAACTCCGTCGCCCTTTTCTGTGGTGGAAACGTCCGGTTGGGTTGGTGTGGGGGGAACTAGCCCTTTAACTTGTGTTTGTTTCTGTGTGCAGCAGGGAAATACAGTTCAGGAACACCTCCCACCCAACCTGCCCATCCATCCACCCGTTATCTGTCCCTCCCTCCATCCATCCATCCATCCATCCATCCCTTTCACCCTTTCGGAAATCTTACTGAGACTCAACTGAGAGGTTTACCTTAAAAAAATGTTTTTCCATTTGAAAATAACAACTGATTGTCTGTAAGAAAGAGGGAAGCCCTCAAATTGACTTTCACATCGGAGCAGACAGGGCTAAAGGAGGACAGAGAGTACTAAAAAATCGAGGGCCAACTGAAGATAGTTAGATAATACTGGAAGGAGACTAACTAGACCTACCAGAGGCAGTTAACCAACTTAGCGATACGTTAGCTTGGTTAACTTGTCTGGTCTGGTCAGTTAGCTCTAGTTAGCATGTTTTCAAGCCTGTTGTTGAAATCTAACGACCAACTGTGCAAAGCTCAGTCTAAAGATTAAAGACAGCTTGAGCTAACTGACCGCACCACACTAGTTAAATGGGCTAATCTATTATTAACTTGGTAACTTGTCTGGTCTGGTCAGTTAGCCTGAGCTAGCACGTGTTTCTACCCTGTGTTTGATGTCTTTGAGCCCACTTAGCATGCTAATGTTAATGGTTGGAGCTAGCTTGAGCCATTGTTAGCTTAAGTAACTCATCTGGTGCAGTCAGATAGCCCCAGCTAGCATGTGTTTTCACCCTGTGGTTTATGTCTTAGGACCCACTATGCAAATCTTAGTCAAACCGCTAAAGCTAGCTCACGCTAAAAGACTTTACCAAACTTGATGAACAGGCTAATCAATAATCAATTTGCTTAAGTTGTCTGGTGTGGTCAGTTAGCGTACTTAGCATCAGTTTTGAGTCTGTGGTTGATATCTAACGGCCCACAGCTCAGGCTCATGATAATAACTGATCATTACAAACTCATTATCCTAGTACATGTTAGATTAGTGAATGAGTTTGTCATTTAGCCCCTGTTAGCATGTATTTTGTGCCGGTGCAATGTAAGGACCCACTGTGCAAAGATAAGGCTAATGATGAGCTGAGAAGCTAGCCAGGCTAACCGACCGTTCAAAAGAAGTTAACCAGGTGAAAACAACAGCAGATTTGTAGCTTAGCCTTCGTTGGCTGATTATTGTTAAGCCTGGTGAATAACTACAGCTTCTAAAAGCTGGGTAAAGACTAAGCATTGTATATCTTGTGAATGTAAAGGCTCATTGCGAAAACCAGGCTAGCTTAGCCCTTGCGATTTCTGTTTTGGGCTGTGTTGTAGTCACTGAGTTAGCCTTGGTTAGTTAGGGCCGTTGTGCAAGCCGGCCAATAACGGCTGAGACACGTTAGCCGTGGCTAACTGTGTTTGAAGCCAGGCTAACAGGTTAGCCCTGGCTAGCTGTGATTTGGCCCACAGTGGAAACCAGACTAGCAAAGAATTAAACCTGCTAGCCCTGTTTAGGAAGACGTAGGATTTAAAGGGTTGCCTACAGAGCTGCTCATCTGTTGTTTAAATGGTTGCAGTTAAAAAGCAGAAGTTGAGGTAAACTGAACCTTGGTAACGTGTTAGCCGCGGAAATACGTTAGCACGCTAGAGGCCCTGCAATTAACCCTAAACGAACACTAGGGGGTGCTGATGAGAGACAGGTGGGAGTCGCACACATTCGTACACACACAAAAAATGATTTGTTCAGTAATAAAAAAATCCACAAAACACAAGAATTCCCCTCCCTACACCTAAATGTCACTGATAATCGCACACACGCAAAAAAAAAACTGAAAATACTCTAGCATCACGTGCCACATGTTCAACTCTCTGTACACACATGGAATCAACTGAGAATGATTATGAATGAGAAATTATTAACACACAAACCATCTCACAGGGTGGCTTTAAGGGATGAAGGGATCAATAGTGTGATGGGTTTTTAAAGAAAAAACACAGAGAACACAAACTGATCATCACTATATCTGCCCTTTCAACAGTTCTTTTCCAGACAGAAATCTGAAACGACTTTGAAAAGTTCGTGAATGTTTCTGTGTGTTTTGTGAGCCAGCTGAGAGACGGGGAAGCGAGCAGAAAGAGCCAACAAAGTGCCGACCTTTCTTGTGTTTTCCAGTTACAAAAAGCTTCCTCTGTCGGCCACCAGCCACCGAGGGAAGTCAGAATTTTGCTGGTGTGTTCAACCAGCCACTCTGCCAGCCATCACCTCTCCAATGTTTGACTTTACCCCAAAAATATCGAAACGGCCGGCCGGGCAGGAGCAGTGGCTGGTGAATTTTGGTAAGCCGAAGTGGCTGGTGGACAAAAAAAGTTCCCCAACCTGACGAGTCCGCTCTCAAATCCAAAACTGGTTCAAATCTTAAAATGAGATTGTCCAGTCTCTGCTGTGTGGCCGGAGCCAGGCTGCGATTTAAATACAGAAGAATGAACACAGACTCCGACAGTCCATCTCAGTCTGTCTGTCCCTCTGCGTCTCCTACGTTGATCATTAATTCTCAAACAGAATCTAGAACAATAATAAATCATAACTTTATTCTTTTTATTGCTGAAATATAGATTCCCCGCACAAAAAATAGTAATGCAAATCATTGTCATCATAAAAAGCTATAAAAATTAGATCCATCCTCCGTAATAATGCAGATAAAGATATAGCAAAAAACATCTCATAGAAGTAGGACTAGTAGTAAGGCACTTCAAGAAAACGAGGTTTTCGTCTTTCTATCAAAAAAGTTTTCCGGGCTGGTTTTTGCATCATCAATGGTGTAGCGTCTTTTCCCGTCGTATGGCACTATGGTGACGTTGGTTTGGACAGCCGAGGGGGCTTCCTCTCAGTCCGCGCCCACCAGAGGAGGCTCTCCGTTGGGCAGGATGTGCTCCAGAGGGGGCTTGGCGTGGATCTCCAGCAGGCCCTGGATGAAGCCGTCTGCGGGGGCCGCTGCCTCGGACTCTTCTGGCGGAGAGCTGGAGGATGAGGGGGAGGGGTCTTTGGAGAGGTTCGAGTCAGCCGTCGATTTTAAGTCGCCGCTGCTAGTAGTTGTCTTTGTGTCAGTAGCTTGTTGGCTGGAGGTCGTGTCGGCGGAGGGTTGTTGCGTCGCAGCCTCTGCAGAAAGTTCAGATTCTCCGTCAGCGTCTTCAGGAGCGACGGCGGCTGGTGGTTCTGATCCTGCACCAGACTCGGCTTGTTTTGCAGGACTTTCTTCCTCCAACGTGGCTGGTTCCGCCCCGTCGCCCTCCTCGCCCTCCTCTTTCACGTCCTCCTCCTCCAGCTCCTTGCCCCCCGCGGCGCCGCTGCCACACTCGCTCTCATTCTCGGAGGGCGGGCAGGTGGAGGGCGGGGTCTGGGTGCAGGAGTCTCCGTCCTCGCTGGCGTCGTCGTTGGCGGCCGAGGCGCCGTCGGCTCCGCGGGGCTTCAGGTGGATCCTTTGGTGGCGGACCAGGCTGTGCTTCAGGGTGAACGTCCGCTCGCAGGTTTGACACTGGTAGGGCCGCTCACCTGCAGAGGAGCAGCACACGGTGCATAACGGACAGAAAACACAAATACTATCCAATACGGGACAGGAAAACATTAATACAGCGGTCTGTCAACAAAACAGGAAAAGGAACAGGAATAATAAAAAAAAAAGTAATACAAATAATTAATAATAATAACATAATAAAACTTACTATTAGAAAAAAATATAAATAATCAAAAAATTATTGGAAATAATCAAACAAAATTCATGTATTGCAATGCATATAAATGTAAAATAAATATGAATAAACAAATAAATAAATTAAATTAAATTAAATTAAAAAAAAAAGTTTAACTAAACAATAAATACAGATTTAAACAGTACAGATTTTATTTAATAAATGAATGTTTAATGAATGTGGTCTGTGATGAGTCGGTACCTGTGTGGGACCTCATGTGTCTCGTCAGGTCCTGCAGAGACCAGAATCTTTTCCCGCAGACGTTGCAGATCTTCTTCCTCTTGTCGACTCGTCTTCCCGACGCCTCTCCTCCCTCCAAGCTCTTTGGTTCCGACGCCTCCTCGTCGCTCCTCTCCTCCTTCTCCTTCTCCTCCTCCTCCGACTCCCCGCTCTCTGCTCCCT
>CAFUXE010001775.1:5700-20215 GCA_903364295.1 Serranus cabrilla | reverse complement strand
ATCCAATCATTCAATCAGCTGAACTGTCTTCACTCAGCTGATTAGTTATCAGTATCACCTGTGCTCCTGCTTGGTTGGAACAAAAACCTGCAGCCACTCGGCCCTTTACTGGATCAGTTTGACACCCCTGATTTAGACCCTTAGTCAAGTCAAAAAAAATGTAAGAGGTGCCATGCTTTGGGTATTTCCCATTAATGTCTTAATTTTTACCCTGTACTGAGAATACAGAGGCAGTGAGACAAGGTATTGGAACCTTATGGCTTTGCATTTGTAGTCCGAGTAGTATTACCTGATTACATTTGAGTGTGATTTGGTGGAGAGCAGATAAACAGAGAGCAGTATAGCACACTGGCCAAATGCAATATCAGAACCCATCAGATATAATCTACATTTTTTTTAATCTATTAAATATCTGTTCAATCATTCACTGGACCAAAGCGTTATTGTCTATTTAACTTTAAATGATCATTTACAAAATGAACATCATGCTGTATTAAAGAAAACTCAAAACTAGCAATTGAGACCATAAACTCATCTGACATATTTTTGCAAACAGTGGAGTCGCCCCTTACTGGCTATTAGTCAGAATGCAGGTTTAATGAGCTTCCACACTAGCCTCACTTTTCAGACCTGAAGGTTGCCGTTCGATCCATACCTAGCTTAGTGCAGACTGGAGCAATCCTGAAGTCATGGCTGTCACCAAAGCCTAGTTTGTCCAGGAACAGTTCATAGGAAATGCTGGAGGCATTGTTGGGGCTGTAGTGCTTCCACAGCCTAGGAAGAAAACAAACAGATGCTGGAGGTTCATATTTAAATAAATGGTACAGTTTCACAGGTGACCTATAATGTCAAGAACATCCATGTCAATGATGATATGCGAAAAGAGGTCATGCTTAATGCTTTGCATATCTGTTCTAATACACACAGAGAGCAAATGTGTGTGTGTGTGTGAAAGAGTATGAGCGCTAAAACCAATTAAAGCCATTGAAAATGAACCTGTCACACACAATCCTCTAGAGCCGCGTCAAAAAAGTTGAGGAGCGTTTCTGGAGTGGATTTGACTGCAGGGCTCCAAAGTTTTAAAAGTCAATTAGCTCTTTCTCTCATCCTGAGACAAAGGCTGACCATAAAGTTAGTGCTGGTGATCCTGTCCTAGCTGGCAAACGACTTCCCACCACAGGGAATACTGGAAATAGTCAGGCCTGTGCTGGTTGGATGACAACATGTGTGCGTCACTATCACCATATGCACACATGATTTTGATTAAATTCAAGCACACTCTTTTAAGTCGGTGTGTTTTACTCCCATGAAATGGGTATTAGTGGTCACTTGTTATTAGGCTAAAGCAAAAACCTTAAAGGATTATACTGTTGTATTTCCATACATGGCACAGGAATAATTTATATTTAAGTAACACAAGCGTAAATGTAATTGCATTTTTGGTCCAAATTCAAAAAATAATAATAATTTAAAAAAAATGAATGCAACCCTGGTGGATGGTGCTTCACTAACAGCCTCTAAAACAACTGACAGCTGCAGCATAAGGAGATAATGAAGGAGATGTAGGGTTCAATCAAATTAAAGGGCAGATACAGCATTGCTTTTTGATTTTTTTTTTTTTTACCTTTTTTAGTTTTGTTTACTTATTTGATTAATGACACACATTAAATTACTCCAATTGCCACACAACAATGGCAGCCAGGACACTGTCAGGAATATGTTTTTGCGATGGAAATATAAGACCAAGGCAAATGAGTTCAGCAATAGGACTTTGATGCGCTCCAAAAGTAATCCAAAGTATTAAATTGCATTACTTGATTTGAGTAATGTAATCTAATGCATTACAAATTACATTTTAGGGCATGTAGTCTGTAATCTGGTAGTAGAATATGATTTAAAAGTAATATAAACCCGGCAACACTGAAGGTTAACCATAGCCCATGAAGTGTACATTAACTGTGTATGTTACTTATTCTGATCGTCTTCCATCCCTCATTAGTAGAAGGCAAAGGTATGATCACATTATCCAGCTCGAGGTGTAACAGGTCTTGTCTTACTAGGATAAGTGCACTGTTTAAAGTAATGTTACTGTGGAAGACACTGCTTCCGGTTTAATTCATGTAAGGTATATAGCAGGGGTGTCAAACTGATCCAGTAAAGGGCAGAGTGGCTGCAGGTTTTTGTTCCAACCAAGAAGAAACACACCTGAATCCAATCATTCTAATCACCTGCAGCTGTCTGCAATCAGTTGATTAATCATCAGTATCACCTGTGCTCCTGCTTGGTTGGAACAAAAACCTGCAGCCACTCGGCCCTTTACTGGATCAGTTTGACACTCCTGGTATATAGGAATAAGGTGGATATATTCTAGCTGTAGATGTGGAGTTAGTAATGAAGCGCTTCCTGCTTTTATGTATGTTTTTTGAGACAGGAAGTGATGCTGACATCCTGAATGTTGGTCCTAGCTCACAGTAAACCAGTCCTCATGTGTGGTGTGTGTGGGCAAAGATCTGAAGTGCGATCAGCTGTGTCAAACATCGTCAAATGTACACCACCACCCCCCACCTCTGAAACTCCTTGTCTGTCAGGTGGATGCAGTAGTTGTCCAGGATGCGGCGGAACTCGCGCTGCTGGATGTGTCCTTCTCGATTGCAGTCAAACAGGCCGAACACTCTGATCACGGTCCTCAGGTTGCCTCCAATCTGCGGGGTTCACACACAGTGATTGACAGCAACAGCAACACTACACCTCGGCGGCGCCTGTGAACTCCTGAACCCGAGCGACTTGTGAGGCCCAGCTCGCCGGAGCTTTCATCTCTGCGAACATGGTTATTGACACGCCTGCCTTGATCTGTGGAAGCCCGGGTCTATTCCCTAAAGCGCTGACAACTGATGAGGTGGGAGAGAGCAAAGAGGAGATGCAAAGATGGCTGCTAGACAGATGAAATAGAGAGAAGAGGAGGAGGAGGGAGGGCACTGAGGGGGATTATGGGTCAGTAAAGCACAGGCAGAGGAGTTTATGGTTCAGAGCTGCAGCTTGAGATAGATGTGCTCCTGTGTTTCATGAATGAAAACTGGGAGATACAGCCTAGTTAGATATCTAGTCATTTCTGACCTGAAGTCAACAAAACATATTTTCATTTACAAAGCTTTTTTTTTTAAGTTGTTTCAGCTAGTGAGGATATTTCTGAGATATACATATAACTTAAACGTAAAACCCTTTCATCCATTTTATCCATGCCGGTGAAAATAGATTACAAAAGTATGTCATGATCAAATTCACATGACAACTTGACAGCTCATTAATTGCTGGGCTAATGAGAATTTGGGAGTCTGAAAACAAGGTCACGGGACTAAAAATGCTGGAAAACAATTGTTATAGATCACCATGCGATGCCGCAAATCCCATTAAAACAAGTAATAAAGTCACAGTTACAGGACTCTGCAGAACTCTTCACTTAACTCAAACAGACGGTCATCTGCTCACTTTCCATTTTGAGATTGAGCTACTGGAACAGTCACAGGACGTCCATCACGCTCACCAGAAGCAGCTAACGACAAAGTTGCTGCTGCTAAGGAAAAAGTATGTGCAGGTTTATACTACAAATGGCCCTCATTTACGAAAAGCGCGTACGGAGAAAAAGTGGTCGTACGATCATTTCTACGCAAGACTCTGCATTTATCAATTTGGACGTGAGCGGAGGGTACGATCAGATCTCACGTCAGGTCTCAGCTCGTGTACGCAGTTTTGAGTCAGCGTAGCCTAAAGTCTCCATGTCTGAGTCTTATAATTGTTATAGGCTGGTGTATCGATGCGTGAAAACTCTGTGGTTTACACAAATACCGGTTTGTTTGACCCATTCGTCACAACTCTGTCCCCCTGAATGGATGTCCATGCTCTTTGAATTATGTCTGTTACACTGTGTCTTAATGGAAAGCCTGGTGCGTCTCATAAAATGCTAAAGGGTGCCTTGTGCATCTGTTTCACATGGAAGAGTGAGGAAATCTGACGAGCTGGGTCATACCAGGGTGAAAAAGCTACCTGGTACTAACAACTCCAACTACTAGCTTAAGTTTAGCTTAGCTTATGCTCCTCTAGGGAACATAGGACAGTGAAGAATATCCTCCATTTCACTCGGTTGTTGGAAGTTCCTTCCAGATCTCCCCAACTGAGCCCACTCCTAGACATTTATGTCTGGACATCTCATCTCCAGCTATCCTTGGGGGAACCTCTTTTCCTTGATCCTCGTGGGTTCCATTTCAGGTGATGTTTGTGCTGTCTGAGGGTGCATCCAATCCAACTCTCCTTAGAATGTGTAAGTCATTGGGATCAAGGTTTCTTCTTTTCCACAGGTCTATATTGCTCACTTTGTCGTCTTAATGTTGTAGATAATGGACAGTCCACTGGCCAGTTTGGTTAGCACACCATTTCTTTGGCAAAAATGGCAGCCTTGCCTGCCTGAAGCATGGTTCTTTTTTTTTTTCGTGTGGAGTTGAGTGAAGCTGTGCAGTTGAAAATGCAGCAGAGCAGTGAGCAGCAGAGCAGTGAGGAGCTACAGGCACAAAGAGATTATATACATGTGTAATTTGGAACACACTCTCTCTCTGGGAAGCTGCTTGATGAGGGTTTGGATCAGGTTAACATCGCTACAGCTCAGTTGCAGTCAGTGTGCGTGAGCAGGCCCAGCCAAGTCCAGCCCGTCCCCGCCTTCCAATGTCTCCGCCACGCACCAGCTCGCGCCGTAGCTCCGGGGCGCCACGCTAACCACGGAGGAACAAGAGCAGAGATACTAAATATACCCCCAGTGACTCTTGGGTAATCAGAGTCTTCTGTCGCCCAGAGAAGTCTCTGTCTAATTGCACTCTGATTAGACGAGCTGCCAAGTCTCTCAGTGAAAGGCGTGGAGGGAGCCTCCCTCACGTGCTGTTACACTGACATTGTCTCTACAAAGACACAAAATAGAGCAGATGGAGTAAAGTCAAGCAAAAATATACAAGATGCTGACCTCTGAAACATTACACTTCACTATTTCCTGCGTTGTGTTTTCCAGATGTCTTCAGTTTGAATCAAAGGGGATGTGGGGTTTTTTGTGTTTTTTTTAATACGCCAGTAAAACTTTGAAAATCTCCACTTTTTGTAATCTAACAACTTGAGCTACCATTCAAGCTTCCTTACAAGCATAACAATTAGCCCTGCATTTACACCACCTTTCATTCTGCCGGAGTCAGGGGAAAGAGAGGAGGCGCTCCACAGCAGCCCGTACGTTTAAAAAAAGATCAAATGAAAGTGAATTTATTAAAGACAGATATAAATATGATTCCCCCCCACCAACCCCCCGATCTCCCTCCCTCTCTCCCGCTCCAACTTAGAGGATTCTGTGCTAATTAGAAATGTGTTAAAATCACAAAGGAGGGAGAGAAGAGATCATACGGTATTAATGAACAGAGACAGAGGGATATCATCCAATCTCCATCTCTATCTCCATCTCATCTCTCCCTCTGCACACACACTCCCCCTTTCCTTTTATCTGCCTTTGTTTCCTCTTCTTCTCAGTTACCCTCAAACTTTGTTTCCCTTTCTTTCTTCCCCTTTTGTCTTTCAGCCCATGCCTCCCTCTGCCTTTTCTCTCCTACAAATTCCTTGATAATCTATTTTTTATCTCCAATTTCCCCCCTTTCTTTTCTCTTTTTTCCCCTCCCTCCGCTCCCCCGTCCTTCAGCAGTGCCAGCGCTCCATTAGGCAGCTGTGTTCTGGTTGGCGTGGTTGGAGGCCTGGCACTGTGCCGCTCTCGGAGTGTCTCAGCAGCCCTCGCCCATCCGTCTGCCCACCCAGCCCCATGGTCCTTAATTAATGAAAGCTCTGTTGTTTTTGTTTACCGGCCTGTTATATGCTAATCCAGCAAGTCCTTCCTCCATATCTGCTTGTTACCCTCTCAGCTGATTAGTTTGATCTCATCAGCCACGACCCAAAGTCAGGTCTGATAGCCATTTGATCACTGTGTATTCTCTCGCAGGTTTAAAGGGTCAGTTCACACAAATGGCACAAGAACATATTTTCTCCCTCACCTCTAGTGGTATCTGGCCATGCAGATAGTTTTGGCTTTATTTGTTCCAGTATTAAGATATCTATTTCCAACCCAACACAATCCAGATTAATGTTATCATGAAACCATCCCTCTGTTTGTCTGGACTGGATTAATCACCTTGATGGCAGACGGACCTCTCATAGTTGCATTGATGCATAATTTTTGATAAACTTGTTTTATTTGTTGTTTAAAATAGTCATTGACTGCTGATTCCTCAATCTTCTTAACCGGTCAGTAGGGGTCCCAAGTAATAAAAAACGGCTTCAGTTAAATAGCAAGGACATTTCAGAGCATCAGCTGAACTTAACACAAGTTCTACCTCGTCTGCTGAAGACCACATTTTGGCCTATGCAGCCCATGTGCATCACTTCCTCATGCTTTTTATTTTGGCGCCTCATGCAGGATCATATTTGTATGGCCTTTTACAGAAAACTCAAAACAACTGAATAAAGTGTACCATTTATTGAAAGAATAATAACCAGTTGTAATGAGCAGCGCTGGACTCTGCAGTGCCCATGCCAGAGCACAACACAGAGTGAAGAACAATTTCTCTTTCCACAGTTTTCTTCTGGGTTTAGGCCAAACCCCCAACAATAGGTTGGACTTTGCAAGAGGGCAATTTGGGATGACCCAGCAGCCAACTAAAACTGGTCACCTTATGTTAAACTTTCATTCCAAAATGTATGGTGTTTATGCAGATGTGTGTTGGTCCTGGAATAGTTCTGCAGTCTTATCTAGATCTAGCCAGCTCACAGAAGATTTACAGTGTAAAACATTGACTTTTATGACCTGAAACGTAACAGAGGAGTGTGTTGCCTTAAAATGCTCCTCTCCCTTCAGTTAAATGGTTATATAGTCACAGCTACACTCATTAACCCTATCTTCTAATAAGCTGACTTCCCTGTCCTATCACATGTCTGCTCAACATTTCTGCTGTCTCAACATGACCGTCTTTCCTCAGTTCTAAATGCTTTCAGTAGACAGGAGCTGGTCAGGAGTACTTGCCTTGACAACTAACTGTTCAGCAGATACACGGGATAAACTGATGGTGGAATCAGTAGAACAGTTGATAGAACTGCGTAAAAACGTCTCTTCCTCCAACAAATTCCAGGGAACGTCATTACCGTTTGAAAAGCAGCGGCCTGTAGTTAACATCAACATCTACAACTTGGCTGGTTACATTATCGACTGTGGAACGGTCCTTAATATATTTTCCTTTCTTGAAATGAGGTGGAATCGGGGAAAGGCCAGACTATCAGATAGCGCCAACATCATAAACATAACAGAAAAAACTATTTAGATTGAAATTAGAAAATTGACAAGCAGAATTCATTTTTCACTTGCCTCCCAGGACTACGGTAGAGAATCCTCTTAAATAACACTTCATCATAACATCATCTGATCACTAGACACAAAAATTTGTACAAACAGGCACAGTTCTAGAATGGGTTCGGACAGTGCTGAATTCATGAATAAATGAAGAAAGTGATTGAAATGAAACTAAATGTGTACATATGTGACATTACCAGATCACAAAACTGGTGTGCCTAATTGAGCTGACCTGTTTAAATACATCTTGAAGAATATGTTAAGCATGAATTCCTTCCCAGCTGGGGCATAATTAGAGTGATGAATAATGACTTATATGAAGTGTGTGCACCTCCAGCCTCACCTGCGTGTTTGTATTAGCAAATACTGTTTGACTTGGCACTGTGTGTGGAAGGTAAAAGGGGTCACTTTTTTCCTGTAAGACACTAATGGACACAAAAACCGCCAAATAAAGCTGTAATAAAAGAAGAAACCTGCATGGGAGAACATGACAGGATATCCGGGGTATAGGAAATATGTAAGTGTAGCACTAATCCTCACACGTCAGCACTGTCTTCCTCCAGATTTAAGCACTTGGGTACAGTTCTGACATTATTTAGTGTCACACATGAAGCTGCATTCCAGTATTTTCAGTCAAACTGGGCTGACTTGTAAACAGTGTGTAACGACACGGCTTTAAAAGACACTCGACTCTCCTCTCTCTGTCAGCCAAAGCTCCGCCGTGCTTGCTCTAACCTTTCCTGTCACTATGAATTATGGGAAGGAGACAAGCAGAGGGATAGGACGGCTCTCTGAAGAGGAGGGATGAAAGAGGGAGATGGGAGAGAGAAAGAGACGGAGAGTTGGAGGGGAATGAAGGGAGACAGTCAGATCACAAACGGGAGCGGAGGAGGAGAAACCGCTAAGTGACAGAGGGAGCGTGAAGAGAGGAGAAAAGAGGGGAAAGCAAGAGGAGATCAGACAGCGATCATAAGAGAGCGCAGAGATGAACTTTCTTTTGTCTGTCAATTAGAGGGCTAATTTCTCTCTGGTTGGGCTCCAGAGTGCCAGAGACAGGCGGCATTAAAGTGGAGCTCAGAGGGATAATAAGGGGCTCTGGGACCATTCTGCTGCTGTCGCTCACTATCCAAACATTAGTATTACAAAGGCACTGCATAACCTAAACAACATGGAGGGTCTACAAGAGGGCTTCCCGGGAATACTGGGCTCCTGAAATAGATGCGTATTAGACCGCAGACCCCCATTTGATGAAGATTTCCTCCAGGGAATCTCCATATGGGAAGCCTCCTGCTGGTGGGTTGGTGTGCTCAGGAACTGCTTATCAGACTGACAATGGCTAGGAGAGTCTTTTATGCACATTCTCAGCTAAAAATTTAGATGGTTATTTTCCTTGGGACACCCAGATTTATATATATAGGAACCTAATAACAGCCCCGACCACTTTTATGATACATCCTGCTCAATAAGGTCATGTCTTTGTCTTTTTTTTGTTCTTTTTGGACTAATTCCCAAGCATATTAATAGTGTTATAGTTCTTTTTAAGTTTTCATGCTAGTTTTGAAGCTGCATTCTTTCTAACGGCCAGCAGGAGGCGACTATACCGGTTGTAAAAAGAAGTTTGATTGATGAGTCTACTTCCCACTTCATTTATTACTTTAGTAAAAAAATTTATGACAAGTTTATGGTCTCAATCACTTGTTTAAAGTCTTCTTCATTACAGCATGGTGTTCATTTTACAAATGATGGTCCCATTAAGAGTAAAGCAGATGATACAGCAGGATATAGGGTGTGGCTCCCTTGTAATTGACAGATTTCTACCGTGTATTGCAATGCATATTAATGGCACTATGTACATTTGATTACCTGTGAACTTGAACATCCCAAATAATATCAACGTTAACAGTTAGCATGAATTACAGATGCACCTTGTGCACCTAGACAGCTAAAATTAAATTACGATTAAATGAGAGTGTATCAGCTGCTTTAGATGTATAAGTGAATAACTGTTCTAAAATGCTGGCAGTTTAGACAGGGGGTGAAAGTGGAGACCTTCACCAAGGCCAAAATCACTCATGATTCAAATTCCCGCCAAAATGTAATGGGTTCTTCTTCAGCTCATTTTTCACCCTTCCACCAAGTTTCAGGACAATCAGGCTAGTAATTTTTCCTTGTAATCCTGCTCACAAACAGAAAAAACAACCTGACTGAAACATAACCTTCTTGGTGGAGGTAATGAACAAAGCCCAGAGAGGAGATCAAGACACAGATGGAGTTAATAAACAGCTGAGAAACATCCTTCATTCCACCCTTGGATGGCTACTTCCGTGTGTGTGTGTGTTTGTGTGTGTTGCAGTGATCTTAATTGAATATTGATAAGTGAGGCGAGCACACGGGGTAAACAGCTGTGACTGGTACTTCATCATATGTGTGTGTGCATCACTCATTATCAGGCCCAGCTGGTCCTCCGAGACGAGTCATCAGACAGTGACCGCACACACACACACACACACACTTTCCTACACACTCACACTTATTAAAGTAATTGACAAACACTTTTGACAGAGATCAAAGTCACCAAAAGTGTGTAGACTGCAGAGAGGGATTCCCCGGTGGCTCTGTTGTTTGTTCAGTAAACAGGCCTCCGAATACCTGATTTATTCATCACTACTGTTTTTGAAGCAGAGCGTCTTTTTGTCCCTCAGAGGGGCCGCTACCTGGGTAGGCCAACATCTTCATCCTGTTGCCGTGACAACAAAAGCCATCGTTTTAGTAACAGAAGTCAGATGTAGGGCGTTCATGGAGATAGATTTGGAAGTGACTGGCATTTGTTTGCGTGGAAGGAAGTGCTGTAGGTAGAGGGTTGCATCGCAAGTCTCCTAGCAACCACAGTTGGTGCCATGATGGAGTTCCATTGGAGAATTGGCAGCACATCAATAATGGCTAAATATACTAATGGAAGAAGGACAAAACAGTCATTGTTGGGGGCAATTTTGAGCCAAGGAATAAATAGATAGAGACAGGCTTCTGCTGCTAAATGTTCGAAGGTAGCACATTGTAATTCAAAAATAACGTTGTTGTTGGTATTGATGCCAGTGCCACGCAAATTCCTCCTAGGTCCAGCAGAACTAGCATTAATAGTCCGCTGGCACCAAAAGACGGGGAGGAAAGAGTAATGTAACTCCAGGCCAAACCCACCTGGTCTCACTCCCAACTCATCAGATATATTGATGCGTGTTACTGATGAGTTAAAAAATTCTCAACTCCAGTTGTTTAGAGTCAGAATGAGACATTGTTGTTAAATGGAGTCAACCACTGCTACTGCATCCGGTAGTTATGTGTGGAAAAAGTTATTTTTAAGACCAACTCTGTTCTTCGACCCAAGTAAAGTGTTTTTTTCCTTTCCAAAGTATTTTGAATTGTATTGGTGAAAGGGAAAAAGATGAATAAACTTGCCAAGAAAACCATACAACCATACGATAAAATACCAGAATATGGAGAACATGTAGATGTGATTGGACTATAACTCCAATGAGTTTGTTGATTAAATTAAATTGTTCATTTGCTTCATTGTGGGTTACTGGGACACGGTCCCGTCTTGTTTCAGAGCCCTGGCTGGCATCAAATTAAAAGAAGTCGGTCTCTTTGGACACATCTAGTTGGCTGGTAAGACATATAACAAAACAGCATATGTGGAGGAAGAATGGTGTGATGTAAAAAGGAGGATATGGATGGACTAAATAAATAAATATGCATTGTGTTGAGTGAGGATGTGGGTTGTGGGAGATGTTTAACATATAGTCAAACACACACACACACACACATATGTATGTGTGTTGTAAGGATTAGGACAGCCCTGATAGCCCTCGGGCCTTCATTTATCCACAGATGGGATTTTTGGTCAATTTTCTGCATTTCACAACAACATCCGCAGCCTGCTGTAATATGTGGAACACAGGCAGCACAAATCCAGAGTCAATTCTGTCATGCTTCCTACGTAGAGCTTCAATTCTGCCAGAGATGTCCCCACAAACACGGCTGCTGCCACATGAATCACCCCCTCTCTCTATTCTCTCTCACACACACACACACACTGAGGATGATGTGTGAGTCACATTAGTCTTTAGATTTCATTCATTTGTATTTCAAGCATTAATGGATGTTAAAGCAAGGATTCACCCTGACAGACTCTCACACTATCACTTGTATGTGTGTCACTAGGAAGTGTTCACATCATTGACCACATCATACAATTAAAATTGAGGTTTGGCTGAAACATACCATCAATCAGAAGAAGTATTAGTAAGTGTGCGACTACTGTGTGTAAATTTATCTGCAGAACCGTTAATAGTCATATACTGCAGGGATGATTTTTGGAGGCCAGCAAAAAAGTTAGCATTAGCCAGGATCCCTGTCAATGGGGTTTTTCCATATGGATTTGCATTACTGCAGAAAATGAGCTCCGTGCAGCAGTAGTTTGTTTGGCAAGATAATATTCACAAATGGACACAATTTTTAGGCAGTAGCGTCATTTTCAGTTTGTAATTTGACGAGGTTCAATAAAAGTAGATGGTGTTGATAGTGTGATGTTATGTGACATGTGATTGTGGCAATTCTGCCATTTCACCTTTTCTAATGATGGCACTACAAGGCTTTTCGTCATATTTTCTGCAAATGAATGGCAAAGGAATCATAGGATGAATATAAATATGGACAACCGTTTAATATAAAAAAAATATTTTGATCTGTCTTAGTGCTTAGGAGTTTATTGGTCTGCAGCATAATGCCTGATTCATTATCCAGATTTCCATCCAAATGTATCAAAATATTCTTTTTTTTAAACTGCAAAAAAAATAGATTCAAATTGTTTCCATTGTGTTATGCAATTAATAGGAGCTGGTTCATAAAGATTAGCAGTAAGTGGCACAAAACGCACCTATTGTACCTGACCACCAGTAAAGCATTGAACCCGGGCCACAGCTTTTTTACAAAGAATAAGTCAGTCAGAGGGTACGCACCTTATCTTTGAGCTGCTTCTGTATCTCAGTCAGGGACATGGAAGTGTTCAGTGGAGCACGCCTGACACAAACAATCAAACAGAGAAGAGTCCATTTTTGTTCAGCTGTTCCCACCAAACGCCTAAATATGCAAAAACGTTACATTTCTATGTTGCGTACCTCACACTGCTGCAGCTGCTGCTGGCTCTGTGGGCCACAGGAGCTTGGCTGAACCTCCTCAGGAACTGCATGTAGTCCACGGCTTCACCGCTCCTCTCACACACCTGCAGCAGCCACAAACACAAGCATGGGTAAACAAGACACACACACAAAACAGCTGAAAGCAAGCGGAGGATGAAGATAATTAGGGATGCAACTAAAAACCAAATACTTTGGGATAAAGAATGAATTGCAATATTCTTTTTTAAACAGCTGGTGGCGCTATTTTGGTTTCTCTTGTTAGATGTCCTACATCACTCCAGTCAGCAACTGTATCAAAGCCAAAAAAAAAACCTGAAGTGAACTGGATACAACGATGGAGGCGAGGCACCGTTCATTCTTATGAAAGTTTTCTCTGTGGTGCATGCAAGTCAAAAAAGTTGCATGGAGAAGTACCCAGAACTTCTATATGTCTTGTGTGTTAGAGATTTCGGTGCTGCAGAATCTATTGAATTCTCAAAGTGAAATTAGTCATTTTTACAGAGCAGCGATGTCTGATTTACAGACAACTATTTTCCAGTGTTCATCTATGGAGACTTGGCCCTGGTAGTTGTAAGCAGACAGATATTTTCAACATTATAACCCCTCCAAACTGACTAATTTCACGGTCAGGATTTGATTCTTTCGGTTCATTACATCTGGACAGTCTACCAAAGCTACACGATTCAATTGTTTCATCTCCAGTGTCCCCAAGTGAGTGGGGTGCCAAAGTGGAAGCATCCTGTTTGGCCAGTGAAAATTTGAGAAATCACAAGGACAACGCCCGCCAAGTTCCGCTGCTATTTTTTAACTAGCTAGGAATCAAGTGGGTTTCCCGTAGAGTTAAGAACGAGCTTGCCACGCACCAAAAAAACAAAAATATGTATATATAGCTACCCAACAGCCGTTCAAAAGGAGTGATCCTGCTGTAAAAGCATTACGTTCCAAGGAAGGGGAAGCACATGCACAATTGCAGACTTACCAACGCACACTGGAAGACTTGGGAGCCCAATATCGTATGTGTACATTAGCTCATCATTTGATTTTGTAGGCTATTAACTGAACAAAATGACTACTTGTTTCACAAAAATAATGAGAGCTAGGCAGAGTAAGAGCAGTCAAAACTGTGAAGTGTGGACTGCTTCAAAACTTGACAGCCCTTGTGGTTTCTTATACATGCATATACTTCAAGGACCACCAAGTAACTTTCATAGGAATGAATGGGGCCCTGCTCCACTGCTGTAGCCGCTATACAGCCGAGATAGAAAACCATGAAAATGCAGATATGGTGATATTTTTGTAAATTCAAAGTTAGAAACATACAGGCCAAGCCTTAGTCTGCTCATCTGAAGATTTTTTATTTTATTTGTATTATTCATGTAACTATTTGATTTGGGATTTGTTTTAAAATTCAGTTTTTAAGAACTGAAGAAAATGGCATTGTTTTGCATAGATTATACCTACCTCAGGAATAAAAAAGGAGTCTTTTATTTAGTAATAATAACTCACTCAATATTTGTCTTAAATTTAATTTAAATCATATACTGTATGGCCTACTTAGTGGTTACATCCCTAACCATGATGGTGTGAGGGAAACACACTCCTGCACTCAGGCCCACTCCAAACTTTTCAAACATTCCAGCACCAGCGTGTGCGATAATGGCACATATAATGGTGTCTCCGTGGAGACGGTAAGAGCAGCGTGGTGATGCGCCTGGCTGGCGTCAGGTGGGTTGAGCAGTAATTTTCAGGATGAGGCTGTTTGGGGAATACACTAGGTGCTGTTCTCTGGAACGGGCCACACCTGGGAAATGCAGCCGCATGCTTTTGTTCTGACCTTGCGCTGTTTTACACACACACACACACAAACACACACACACACTTAACAGAAAACTGGTAAAGAGTTGGC
>CAFUXE010001768.1:6023-16898 GCA_903364295.1 Serranus cabrilla | reverse complement strand
CCGTTCCACCTGCTCACACACACACACACACACACACACACACACCTCACACACTGATTTTATCTTCATTATTTGCATGTTGTTGTTGTTTTGCAGCTGATGGCAACATGAAAATACCTTTTAGTGAGAGCTAATAAATAATAAATAGAAAGAATATTATACACATATATATATATATATATAAGTATAAATGAATTATAATAAGTATAAATAAAATATAAATGCTCTCTGACTGTTTGTGATGTGAATAAATGTAAAGAAATATAGAAACAAACTGATATATTTATAGAAATGTGAATAAGTTCATATTAATAATAATAATACATGTAAGTGTATGAATGACCATAAATGGACGTTCTTTATCAATAATGTCAGTTGTTTATTTATGAAGCAATTGTTGGATAAATGTGGAGAAGAATGAAAAGTTTTATTCATATTAAAGTCAAATACAAACTGTTGATGTAATGATCCGTGACTCTGAGCTCAGGCGCCTGCAGGGGGCGCCGCAGCTGTATCATTTGGATATTTCATCATTATTATCATTTCATGTGAGGAAAATGTGAAAATGTCTCATTCAATAAATGTAAATATTTTGTTTCATTTCATGATTTTTATTCAAAGGTTTCAGGACGAAAGCAGGAAGAACAAATGGTCCGTTGTGTCTCTGCGGCGGCGTCTAACTGAAGAGTCCTCCCAGTCCTCCCAGTCCTCCCAGCGCTCCTGAGGAGAGAAAACATTCCCATTAAGCTCCGACACGGGACGTCCTGAGCAGGTCAGCTCAGGATCCCTGTTCACAGCAGGAGAGCGTTTGAATGAGCCGCTCCTCTGCAGGAACACGGACGCTACAACACTTAAACTGAGGTCACATGAAAACAGTGAGAGGGGTTAAAATGATCATTTGGCCCAAAATAGCTGGAATTCCCGCGTCCCGTTTGAACTTGGAATCAAAGTCAGCGCTCCCATTCACTTCAATGGGACCTTTCAGCGCCACTTTTAGTGATTTTACGAAAATTAAAAGGCGAAGCGGCGTGAAAATACACAGCACACTATTCCCAACCATTCCCAACCATTCCTAGTCATTCCCAACCATTCCTAGTCATTCCCTATTCTGCCGATCCAGTCCCCCATTCTGTGTTTTCTGTCTGATCGTCTGGTTTGTTTGTTTGTCCCTGTCGGGTGAAAGATGATATTTATTACAGAATGTTAGAGAATCTGGTTTTATTTCTGGGTATCCTGTGTTTGTAGGAACAGGAGGCGGAACAATGAATCCCGAACGCTCCGGATGGAAACTAACCAGGAAGTGAATCACAATCACAGGAAGCTCAGAGAAGACGGACGGAGACGTTTCTACCAAACGCTGAACCTGGAATCAGGAACTGGAAAGTCTGGAACAACTTAACAGGGCGGCTCACCTGACCTCACCTGAGGCTTTATTTCAGGTGAAAGTTCCCGCCCTCGCTGATACTTCTGTTCCTGCTGTTTGTCCCATTTCACAATAAACCTGAAAACGTCTGTAAAGCAGATTTATCTTCTGTTCTAATCCTAATAATTCTCAACATTTAAACAAAGACTTTGACTTTTTATCTCCAGTGATTTCTATGGGACTTCATGAGTCGGACAGGAAGCCTCTGCTGCTGCGTCCTGATTGGTCGGAGGCAGCACAGGGCTCTGATTGGTGAGTTGGACGGCGAATCAGAGAGCTGAGCTGAAGCGTTTTCTGTCCCTGCTGCTCAGTTTGTATATCAGTTATATCTTTAGAGCTCTTTTCTACCTTTGGTTTGGTTTGACCAGTTTCTGTGTAATTCTGTCTTGTTGTTTCTGTTTTGTTCGGACGTCTCTCGTGTTAAAGTGAGGAACGCCGTCTGACGCAGGCGGTCGGTGAACAAACGAGTGTTTAAACAGTTTATCTGAGTGTGAAGACCTCACCTCCTCCTGTGCCTCCCCCCTTCTTGTCGTCGTCCTTGTTTCCACTGCCGAAGAATCCTCCCACATCCAGTCCTCCCTTCTTGTCGTCGTTGTTTCCACCAGCAAAAACGTCTTCCAGATCCAGCCCCTTCCCTCCTCCTCCTCCTCCTCCTCCTCCGGACAGCAGGTCCTCCAGGTGGCCTCCCTCCGAGTCCTTCCCTCCAGCGCACAGACCTCCTGGATCATCTCCTCCCTTGGTGTCCTCGTTGTCTCCCCCGCCGAGTGCGGCTTCCAAACCGAATCCTCCCGCCCCGCCGTCGTTCCCGCCTGCTGGACCTCCTGGATCAGATTCGTCCTTCTTGTCGTCTTTGCTTCCTCCGGCGAGTTTGAGGAAGTCTCCGAAGCCGAATCCTCCCTTCTGCTGGCTGCTCCCGGCGGCGTCCTGCGGGGCATCTGCTGCTCCCTCCTTCTTCTCTCCTCCGATGGCGTTCTCTATCACGTCCTCCACGATGTCCCCTGCAGAGCAAAGAGCCGGTTAGCGCCTGCAGTGTCTGTGCTCAGGTTACATACGATCAAACCGACCTCAGGGACGCTGTACGCTGCCTGCTGGACAGAGTCTCTTAAAGTTGTAAGAAGATGATGGTTGATGTTTCTGAGTCAAAGGTCAAACAGGTAATGATCACAATCACCAAACCAGCTCCTCCTCCGACACGTTCGCTGCTCGTAGTTCTGAACTTTTACTTTGGTTCGGAAAGCTAAAATATTCCTTCATTAACCAACAAAGGGAAACTTTCTGAGATACAATATCAAACAAGCACTATCTGTGAAGTATTAACAATTTATCCAAAGCAAACAGCCTCACGCGTTACCACGGTGCTTTTTCTTCAGTAAAGTATTTAAAATGTTCCTCTAAACGTTTGTCTTCTGTTCTCACCTACTTTCTCTCCGGCCATTTTTGCGATGTCTAGACCTCCGAGGGCTTTGCTGAGGAAATCTGCCATGGCTGCTGCTGCCGAGTGTGTGTGTGTCTGTGTGTGTGTGTGTGTGTGTGTGTGTGTGTGGATGGAGGCTCTGCAGGTGACGCCTCCCTGCAGCAGGACGGACCCGTCCCACAGGTCGACACGTCACCGCAGCAGAACGCATGAATGTGAAGAACTTCCTGTTCTGCAGGCGAAGGATCGCTGAGTCACGTCAGGTGATGTCAGGTGTGTTTCCCCCTCTGGAACATGTGTTTTCTTTGAGAAAATCACCAATAAACCACAAATTAGTGATGAAAGAAACAGTAAAAACAGGATTTATCATCAGAGTCTGAACTCTCCGACGGTCCCTGAACGTATCATCGTTCTAAAAGTTCCTTCAGGAACGTTAAATGTGTCTGTTAGTGTCAGAGTCTCTTTCTTCTTCATGTGTCCTTTAAAATCAAACAGGATCCTGTTAGAAACATTAAATTCTGCTCCTCAGAGACGCTGTGAAGTTTACACAGAGCCCAGAGGAGAGGACAGGAGAGGCTGTTTACACAGAGCCCAGAGGAGAGGACAGGAGAGGCTGTTTACACAGAGCTGTGTAAGTTTTTGGTAATTTCCTGGTCGTTTTACATTGTTTTTTGATAATTTTTGTGTATTTTTTGTGCATTTTTCTTGGTGATTTTAGTCCTTTCTTGTCTTTCCCCTTTCGTGGTGTAATTTTATGTATTTTTAATTATTTTGTGTTTATTTTTACAACATTCCCGTCACTTCTGGGCACCTGGAAAAATATTTAGATATAAATAAAATGTTATTGAATTTCTAAAAAAATAATTTATCAGAGAAATTAAACATTTTTTTCTGGTTTCTGTCGTTCTAACTGTGTTTTCTGTTGGAGTTGTTCCTGATTGAGCTGCAGGACTCAGATTAATATACAGATTAATATACAGATTAATATCCAGATTGTCTTTATGTCCAGGCGGGTTTACGACCTCCTGCAGCCTTCAGGTAGGACTGTTGCTCTTTTTGTTTCTCTCCTGACGATCTGTGTTGTGTTGTGTGTGTTTCTCCTCCGTTCTGTTTCTCTCAGGTGTAAACGACCTGCTGAGCCAATCAGAGGGGTGTGTGGCAGTTTAACTGGAGAACTCTGACTGTGTGTTGGTACGTTGGTACGGTGGGTTCCCTACATTCTGCAGCACGCAGGTGAATTTGTTAGACACATTCGGTTGATGGTTGGTTGGTGTAAATCAGTTTGTTTCCTGATTAGTTTAGTGTTAGTCAGGAGTTAGTCAGGCCCGGTTCTGTTCTCTTAGTTCCTCCAGTTTGTGAAGCAAACAGTAAAAATAAACTTTGACTCCTGCATCTCTTTGGTTGTTGTTGCCATCCTCAGTTTGAAACATTTTCTTACTATAAAACTATAAAAACCTGAAAACTGAAATTTGTGCTAAATATGTAAAAGACGAACCCAAAAGAAAAAGTTTGATCGGACAATGATTCAACGTTAGCTCAATAAGAGACACAAAGATGTTTCAATGATTTATTTGTTTCTTCAGAGAATAAACCAGTTTAGTCATGTTTTATATTTGATCTGACAAGTTTAACAGATTTCATTTAATTTTCATCATTCGGAGCTTTCAGTACATTTTCAACCAGCAAAGAAAACAGAAATGTGGGAGTTATCCTGTCGGTTAGAAGAAAACCCTCCGTGGTCGCTGCAGGATTAAAAAGCACTTTTGATGGAACCAAACAGGCTCGACCCTGAGAAGACAAACACAGGAGAATATTAAAGAAATATCACTTTGGATAAAATGACTTTAGAACAAACTGAACTCGTTGGATTAAAAGCGTCTCGTGTTTCGGTTGAGTTCAGCAGGTTCGTCTCCACAGAAGAATGTGAAGACGAACGTCGTGCTACAGAGAACTGCATCAGTTAGCTACCGTTAGCTTCAGACATGCTAACCAGCGGCGTGCACAGACTTTTTGAGGGCAGGGGCGAAAAAAGGGCACATCAGCGCGTTCTGGCCACTGAACAGGGCAGTTTAAGTGCGTTTTTGTCTCCTAATAAGGCAGTTTGGAGCCTTTTTTAACCCCTGCCCCCTCCTGATGCTCACTCTCTTCCAGGATAAAGAAGTCCTTCCTGTTGCTCCCTGTCACCTCTGAGGACTCACCTTTGTCTTCCTCCTAGTCGTTCTTCCCTGTGAAGAATCCGATGGCGTCTCCAACCTCGAATTCGTCCTTCTTCTCGCCGCCTCCAGTTAACCCTGACAGGACGCCTCCAAGGCCTCCGTCCGTCTTCTCGCCGCCTCCAGTTAACCCTGACAGAACGCCTCCAAGGCCTCCAAGGCCTCCGTCTGTCTTCTCGTCGCCCGACAATTTCCCCATGCAGCCCTTCACGCAGCCCTTCATCATGTCCCCTGCAGAGCAGAGAGCGTTAGTGTCGTCACAGTCGGAGCCGAGAGCCAACAGAAAGAGTTTCAGCACATTTAGACTAAATCTATCTGAGCTTATCTGCGGTTTAACTCGGCCTGTCATCATCTAACCAACATTTCTTTAAACAAAAAGGTTTTATGTTTGCATATTGTTTCCAGATTTAGTTACAATTCAGTAAATATCTGACAGGAAGTTTCCTTTATTTCGTATTCAGCAGTCGAACGTGTTTCTTTTCACTGTAATTGAACCTTTAAGGACATTAAGCGATTCAATAATGTAAAAATCTATAATGTGCCATTATATTAACCTACAGATGCCAACTAGTATTTTGTGTTTAATATTTGTGATAAAAGAAGAAAAACCTGTAAAATAATAAAAGTATCTGTCAGAAATCTAATTTAAATGTAAAACAAACCTGAGTGATCAACAAACAGCAGCTCAGAGTTTCATTAAAGGTTAGAAATGTTTTTAATCTTTAGGCAGAGAACCTAAAACACGACTCTGACGCCTTTATTCCATTAAAACGGATCAAGTTCAGAAAGTTTGTATGTATGGAAACATAAAGATTATTTAAAAAATGTGTCAGACCTTTAGACCCAACACAGGAAATACAAAATAATCATAGAGGACACATTTCCCAGGAGCCGAAACCTCATTTTTATTATTATTATTATGATTATTATTTTATTTTATTGTATTGCATTATTATTATTGTTATTAATGTTATTATAGTTATTATTATAAATATTACTATTATAATTATTATTGTTATTGTTATTATCATAATTATTTTTTTATTATTATTATTAGTAGTAATATTATTATAAATATTATTACTTTAGTTTTTATTTTTATTACTATTATTGTTATTATTATTATGTATTTTTGGAAACTTTCTACTTGAATATTTAAAACATAAGATAAGATAATATAAGATAACATAAGATAATCCTGCTGCCGCTTCATAAACACATAAAAACTTATTATAAAGATATTTCCAAATGAAGCTCACCTACTTGTTCCTCGGCTGCTTTTTTAATCACGTTGCAGAAGAGGTCCGCCATGGTGCTGAGTCCTGCGTCCTGCGTCCTGCGTGTGTGCTGCGTGAGTGCTGGGCGTGTGGTCTTATAGCGGCGGCGCCTCGCTCTCGCCCTGCGGAGGAATCGGGCGTGGCTGCAGGGCCGACCCGCCTCACAGGTCTGAGGCGTCGCAGGATGTTTTGTGAATGTGTCACATCAGATAATTAGGATGTGAAAAAACTGTGAAGTCACAACAACAAATGCATCACAGTTGTTATATAACTCAGCAGCTTCAGCTGGAAGTCCGACACAAATAATGATAATAAAATCTAAAGCGGGCGCAAAAACTTTTCATGAAACACAAAAATATTTTCCAAAACGCAGAAATGTTAAATGAAACCCGACAAAGTTGGTGTTTGTTTGTTGTTCGGATCTTCCTGCTTCTTCGGCTTCACTCTAACATGAAAAACTGAGAAATTAGGAAAGAATAAAAAGAATCTAAGGATGACATAAAGGCAGACAGGCCGTGTATATATATAATATTTATAGGATAATTATAGTGTGAGTGAGTCAAGAAAAGGTTGGATTCAACAAACAGAAGCGTTGCTGTAACAGCTTAGAAATGGAGCGACAGGAAGCCAAACGTTACTGTTCTGAACATGTTTGAAGTGAATTAGTGAATCGGTTCATGTTGCAGCTTTCTGACGCACAGATTCGTGTCGGCTTCAAGCTGTCACATGATCAGCTCGCTGCCCCGCGTCGCCCTGCGGACCCTGAAACCTTCTTCCTCCGTAACCTGTAACTCAGAGGACAAATCGCTCCAACGACGAATCTTTGTGGTTTTTGTCCTGCGGAGGCTTCGCAGGCGCAGTGAGCGAAGATAACAAACAAACTCGTGTGTGTGTGTGTGTGTGTGTCTCCTCCCTTCAAAAGTATTTAAAAAAGGCTGCATGACTCACCACAGCTCTCACTTTTACGAATGTTCACATGAATTCCTTCTGACAATGAAACGATCCGAACTGGAAAAATGTTTCAGTTCACAAAAACAAACAAACACCAAATACTTACAAAACAAAATTTGTAATATATAAAATACATTAAACGCTTTAGTTTGGTCAATTTCATGACATTCTCCCTCAGATCCAACACGGGGAGCCGTTGGATGGAACGTCGATGTTTCTGTTGTTTGACTCTGATTCCAAAAAAAACGGAAACAAAAACCGAAGCATCACGTTCACATCGTCCATGTGTTGGATTCCCACGTGACCCAGAGAGGATCGCTAGCAGAAGTTATTAATAATAATGACAAAAATAATAAAATAATGATTAAATAAAAGAGAAAGACTTGGTTGACTCCGCGTCGCCTCACACGGGGCACCACGAGCGCCGGGCGGACAAATATTAAAACTTTAAAGAAATGATCTTTGATAATTTGTTCCATATTAATTATTTAGTTTTTTAAGTTAATAGTTTTTATATTTACTAATAAACGACCTGTTCCTACCGACATCTTTTACAGCTGTTTCTTAACGACATCGTTCAAACTTTTCAGAAACATACAGAATTAAAAACTTTATACATAACATTAAATAATATTATCTTCCTGTATATTATTACTATTATTATTGTAACTTAGTTGTTGTCATGTTGTTTTTGTTTCTGCTGCTCTAAAGTAAAGTGACCAAACTTTAATATAATTATAAAAATGTCGCAGTTATCCAAACCCAAAAATTAAATTAGTCTTTTGACTTTAAGGTCACAATTTGATTAAATTGTTGAATTAAACTCTTTTTACTTTAGCATCAAAGTCTCGATTCGTAAAGTTCATGAGATGGTTTGAGAACCTGAAAGCTGTAATTTACATTTTCAATTTCAATTATCTGTAAAATAAGTAAGTTACTACAAATTCTCCTGCCAGATGTTTTATGTATTTTACTTATTTAAATACGGTCACTTTACTAGAAATCCCAAAATGTTTTGTACTTTGCAGAATTAAAAAAATCGAATACATGAAATACAACAAACGACCAACCAAACCAAACACATTTATCCCAAACATTAAATTTTAACCATTTCAAGCTAAATCTGAATTTTCTTTTAGTTGAGTTATAACATTTAATACATTTTGATTTTATTCAATGAATTCATGAAATTTAAACCCTGTGAACGTCCAAAATCCACCATTTATTGTAGGACGAAACTGTAAAGAAGTATTAATGTAACAATTTGGACAATATGTGCAGAACACTGTTTTTACAGCATTCCTGACACTTGGGAAAGAGTTTAGATAGAAATTCCATCAGAATTAGTGAAACCAAATCAGAAATTCTGTGTTATTCTGCACAAAGACGTGTTGGAGTTGTTCCTGATTGAGCTGCAGGAGATTTATACACATTTTATCTGTTTATGTGAAACAAAAGGACACAGAGATGAAAACATAACAGAACATACCCCTGAAACAGCTGGTTGGGGTGTTTGTATTTCTTAGTCTTGTGTGTTCATGTTGTTGTGAGTTGTGTTAGAGTTGTGCAGAGCTCTGATCAGGTTTGTGCTGCTGATGCTTGTTGCTTCGGGCGGGACCGTTTATCAGACACACCCAGCAGTAACTCGCTTCATGTTGGTGCCAACACGGCGCAGCTCCTCTCAGTGAAAGGATGTAAAACATTTCCATAACATTTCCCTGCTGCTCGCGGCTGCTCGCTGCTCCCAGTTTCTGGGCGTTTGTCCTGCAGATGAAGACATCAGCTGTCAGTCACACCCACCTGCTGTCCCACACGGCGGACAAAGACAGAACCAGATGGAAATAGCTGAGCTGTGCTCACAGAAACAGGTTTGGCGTATGGCAGGTTTTTATGTTTTGTTTTCAAAGTTACATCAGCCAAAACTAATTTTACGATCCGGTCTGTCGGGAAGATCGACACAGAAACATAAAACACAGACTGTGTGTTTGAAAGTGACTCAAGCAGCAACTTTTTAAAGATGTAAAGTATAAAATGATTATTTTTGACAGTTGACGTTTTTTTAAAAAGTGGGCAAGAAGGAAATGGAAGGAATAAAAAGTAGCATCATCATTATTAAAATACAGAATATGATGAAATATAAATAACATATATGAATATTTGTCCAGTAATAATGTTACCTCACAGCTTTTTACTCTTCCACAGTTAATATTTACCGCTTGTTTAATAATTCGGATCGTTTTAAGGTTTCCTGTGTTTAAATACTGAGATTAGCTGAAGCTGAAGAAAAGCCTCGTCAGTGTGTTTATTTCTCCTCCGTGATCTTAGTCAGCAGCGTTAGCTCGTCAGTCGGTTTAGCGCCAACGTTAGCTTGGTTACGCAGCTTAGCTAACGTCTTCGTGTTCAAACTGTAAACGTAGAAACGGGTGAAAGACGTTTGAACTGCTGCAGTTTGACGGCTCAGATCCTGTTCGAATGTTTTCACTAATATTCTCAGACTTCATCATCATCTTTTGGGTTAAAGTCGCAGTTTGGAAGCAGCGATAATTATTTTTGTTAAGTTACATTTTTAGCCACATTTTAAAACACGTTCAGCGTATTCTGTTCTGATCTGAGATCATTTTATTTTAGATGAATCTGCAAAGTTTGCAAACTAAAGCTTTCAACTGTATGCAGCAACGACAACCAGCCACAGCAGGATGCAGCAGCAGGATGCAGGATGCAGCAGGAGGATGCAGCAGCAGGATGCAGCAGGAGGATGCAGCAGCAGGATGCAGCAGGAGGATGCAGCAGCAGGATGCAGCAGCAGGATGCAGCAGCAGGTGAGGTAAATCCAAAACGAGCTTTGCATGAATAAATTCTGTTCTTACTAGAAGTTCTAAATAAAATGTAACTTTGTTTATAATTAATAACCCAAATAATATTTTAATGTTTTTTTATCTAAGCAGAATGAAGAAACCAGCGAAGAGGAAAAACAACAAATAATTATCCAAAAAGGAGTTAAACGTGTATTTTTATATCACAACACGTCAGTTTGTCTCTCAGCACTTTAAACACATTAACTCCTTTTTGTCTTTTCAGCTCGATGCCTCTAAAAATGTTTTGAATCCACATTTTAAATTTGAATATAAAAGAAACAAACAAGTGGAAATGCTCCTTCCTAAAGATAAAAACATCTCTGAATAGTTTTTATCCTGAGTGATGAAATGATGAAGCATGAAAACAAACAGGAATCTGTTTCCAGCAGGTTGATTCTTCGTCTTTGGATTCAGACTCCAGCAGCAGTTTGTGTCCATTCTGCCCCCCGGTGGTCAGGACGGATCACTGCAGCTCCACAGGTTCAAACATAACTTTCTCTGTCAATAATTAATCATTTCACAGAAAGACGTAAAGAGGTTTTATTCTTTTGGGCAACAGTGTTTATTTTTTTTCACTTTTAAAGTTTTTTCCATCGATCTTTTCACACTTTGTGTTTGTGCACTGAAGCAAAGAAACACACGAGGATTTTCTGCTCGTTTTTATTCACTTCAGTTTGTAAAAGAAGAAATCAGCTCCGTTAATATCACACACACGGACGCTGTGTGTGTGTGTCAGTAAAGC
>CAFUXE010001756.1:46352-58735 GCA_903364295.1 Serranus cabrilla | reverse complement strand
TAAAGTTTGATCACTCTCACAAAAACACGTCATAATATGGTGTTTTTCTGTCCTTTTTCAAAAAGCTTCACCTTGACACGCATCAACAGACCCTAATAAAGCTATCCCGCGAATTTGGTGCATTTTTAATAAAGTTGAAAATGTTCGGGGAAAAAAAAACGACATGCTATAGTATGACTTTTTGAAAATTTTGCCTTTTCGCAACATGGTGGGACATTGGGACATTTTAAGCATTTTTAGACATTTTTAAATTTCATAAAATTTTGACCAAAAATAACATCCTATAGTATGACTTTTTCAAATTTTTGACATCTCCTAATTAACATTTCATAATATGGTGCTTTTCTGTCACTTTGGGACAAACTATACTATTACATGTATCATTGGAGTATAATAAGACAATTTTAATCAGTGGCATGCACTGTTGTTTTGAAGGACAGGCTTGAAAATAAAAAATGGCACATCAGCGCATTTTGCCTCTCAAGAGCGCACTTATGACTGCATTTTTCAACAATTTGGTCTTGATGGGGGGCGACTGCTGGAAGTGAGAATGTGATCATTTGCTCATCTTTTGACATTAATTCAATTGACAATTATACAAAGACAATATATTTTATGTTCAAACTGCCAACCTTTTTTGTTTTTTAACTATCCACACTTTCTGAATTCTAAATTTCATGCTGTCTGTTTTCATTTACATTTTACACAGCGTCCCAACTTCTTTGGAATGGGGGGCATCTTTGAATAAAAACAATTATTCTACGCTGGAGTTAGCCATACACATCTCTCTACGAGTCCACCTCCTGAAGACAGGGAACACAACACACATCCAATCTGAATGTTTAACAACACAGGTGCCTTCAAGAACTCAATATTGACGCTATTTCCTCCCTTCTCCGCTCACTCCCAACCTATCCACCCACCTAAAACATCAGATAAGCCGCAGACTGATGAGCCAGCCGCCTCCACCAGAGCGTGTGGTACTGGGAGACTGCACACTGATTTCATACACGCTCGCTCAGACAGAAAAAGAGCTCTGTGGAGCAGAAATGCTTCTCTTATTAGCAAAACTCATTCACCTGCACGCCACATTGAGTCCCTGGCAATTTCACAATAAATCATGAGAGATGCCTATAGAGGCCGGGCAGCAGGCTGACGCTCTGCCACGGCCGTGCCCTCGCCTGTCAGTTTAGACACTCTGAATCATTTCAGGTTCAGCAGCCTCGTTTCATCTTAGATGAACTAAAAGGTCATCTCACACACAACCTAACCAATATGTCTCTGGCTCCTCATCTCCCAGTGCTTCCAGTGATTGCACGTTCCATTCAGAAATACCACACCTTGGTGATACATTTCATGGGGATTATGGAGGGAATTTCAAGTAATTATTTAAAAGAGGAAAATTAACACTGACTTAAATCTGTGAGAAACCTGCTTTTAGCTGTTAGTTTGACTTTGAATAATTCAGTGATGATCCCTCCACCTCTTTTAAAATATTCCTTGGTGAGATGTTGAGTGACAGCGTGAACAGTATTTGGGAAAGTTTCCCTCTGTGTCCGGCGGCTGGACCTCAGGCAGACAATGAATGTTGCACTTGAAGCCATAAGACGGTCTTGAGTGTTGTTTAGCGAATAAAGAATGAGTTGGCCCACATCCAGCCCGGTATCCACTTGAGACTCATCAGCCTAAACACCTTAAAGCTTAACAGGCTGGACAATAGCTGAACAATTTGTACTGCCAATATCTAAGCTAGTTAGATTACTTAAGACCTTTGGCTGAGACTGTCAACTTTCCCTTATGTGCAGTTGCTAAATTCGGGCCGTTACAACATGATCCTGCTTGGCTGTCACTTTGGTTTGTTGAGACACATTTGTGGCAGCGAGCACACACATGCTGCAAGCAAGTGAGCCATTTTGTTAACAGCTCACACTTCCTGTGCAAGTGTGCGGTTCCAGAGTTGCTGACAGTGACACTTGCAGGACCGAGCCCTGTCCTACTTAACAGGCTGCGGGGAGGAGGGCAGGCCAAGTTGTCAGCAGCGCTAGGTGCTCACTGCTTAGATAAACCTGGAGGATTAGTGGCCCAGTTAAAGTTGGGGCAAAGAGGATTAGCCTCTTCTCTGAGGTGGTGAGAGATTCCCTGTGTCCTTCAGAGCTGCCGGCCTCAGAGAGGGGAGAGAGGAGGGGGAGGGGGAGGAGGAGGACGGGAGGTGAGGGGTGAGGCCCTAGTTATCATGAGTGAAGATCCTCACTGAAGCATTTTAGAGAGGAAAAGGAAAGGTGAGGTGTAATGATGAAAGGTGAAAAGCAGCGAAGCAGTTCATAAATTGTTGCCAGCTTGTGGTTTCATTAGGAAGGCAAAAGCCCATAATTACTGGCCGGGTGTTACAGCGAGGTCAACGAGACCTGAGATCCACGGGAAAAAATATTTCATAAGCGGACTGCATTCTACAAACTATAACCTATTAAAGGTTATAGTGCTAATAACAGTTAGCACTGACAATTCAATATTTACAGCTATAATTACATTTGTGCCCTACTGTTTCTGCAGGAGGAGGCACAGCTAACACTCGTCCGCCTCAGCCGGGATCTCTACCTGCAGCACAGCGCAGGAGTTTAGAGCTCTGCAGCCATCAGCAGGCCACACGGGGAACTGCACATGATAATTAGCAGCTAAACTCAAAATAATTGTCATGAGTTATGTGGAGTATAATGAATGTGCTTTTCTTTTCTTTTTTATTAAGTGTAATGCCATCAACACTTGATATGAAAGGTTATTTAGATTGTCGACCAACAAAAGTTAAACTCTTGACTTTGATGTGGTAATATCAATTTTTTTTTTTCATACAAATTAAAGAAAAATGTTGTGCCAGTAGTGAGATGAACATAAATGTAGATATTCAAAGCTTTATTCAACAATATTGTGTCTAAAAAAAAACACAAATTGAAGCAGAATACATATTTAATTTTATTTATTTCAAAAAAGAGATTTTAATCTCAGTGAAACTGTCTGATTAAAATGTAATAATATTAATAGGAAAAATGATGTTTTCATTCACAGCACTCCCCAAATGTATTTAATCATTTAACCTTCTCTCATAAATTCATATGGGACATTTTTTGTCAAATCACATAATTTCTGGCTGATGCTGTTTGGAGCGAATATCCTCTGATAGAAAAATCCAATCAATCATTCAGGAACTGATTACAAAATCCCATAATTCTCTGCAGGAAGTGGAAGACAGACCACGGTATGGTTCATAAAATACATTCAGTGTTTATTGTTCTGTGCAGCAATGTACAAACAATATAAAAATGCATAGACATGTCTCTTATATAAAGCAATGTAAACATCGTGAACAATGACCTGTGACCCTCAGCAGTAATGAATTAGGGAAATGAATTGCATGGTCTATCTGCTCTTAATCAAACCCTGTCATGTAGGACAATAACACAAATACATGTATACATACAGTAGCTGCGCATAAACAAGATGCTCTATAGGGCAAGGAGCCAATTGCAATGAAAACACTGCAGCAAATAGGGGGAAACACATAATGGCAAGGCCTGAGAGTTGATTATGCAAATACCCCAGCTGCAAAGGAACAATAACTCTGGAAATTCAAAGACAAACCATAACACGGGAGGCTATTGTCTCGCATTTGCATATTTGCTTGACAACTATAACCTGCTCATCATGCCCATCTTGTTCAGAACAATGTCTTTGTGTTCATATAATAATGCACACATCAGGGTTTGGCATAGTGCATTGTTTCAGTTCAAATGAAAGCTGCGCTGCCTAAGCTGGCAGTCCAAGCTCGAGACTTTGAAACTATTTGATTAATACGGAATAGAAAATGGAGCGAAAATAAACTTTATAAAAACACATATATTCTGTTTCTATACAGCCTGAACAATAAACATTCAAATTACCATATACAATATAATCTTTATGATACATCATCATGTTAAATATAGAGCAAGAAAATGAAAGCTATTCTATAAGTCTATGAATATTTACTGCAGTGATTTCCTGGAGAAATATCTCCCATTGTGATTATATCTGTAGATGGCACTTCTAAGAAAAAAGCTTTTGTTTACACTGCTAATGCAATAAAATAGTAATTATGCTTCTGCTAGCTATTAAAAATCCATGATTCGGTTTTCTGTAGCATTATAATGAGACTGGAAATGCTGAAATATTTTTAATCCCTGAGTGATCAGCCACCGGTGTCTGAAATGCAGAGGTACAGTAAATGTTTATCATAAGTTTGATATTCTTCTGTGGCAAGTAAAAGAAAAGAAAAAAATGACAGCTTTAATGTTGTTTTTTTTCTCAGATTTGGCAGTTTAAACTCTTTTTGGTATTTTTCAGATCAGTGATTCTTTAAGACAAACATCCAGTGTCTCCGTGTGCTCAGTCCTCTGTCCTGTTACACTGACTTACTGTAATATTTAGGACACTTTATCTGAATGAAAGGCACATGAAGTCTGTGCAAATTAGCACACTTATTGGCTAAATGTTCCCCTGCAGAGTGATCTGGCTGGTGCTGATGGCTCTCAGCTGTCTCTTTAGAAGGACAGCGCTAGTCTTCTGCAGGCGTCAGTGCCTGGGCGCCAGCGGCTCCATCTCTATCACCAGATCACGAGGCCGCGGCCCTTTACTTAACTCCACCACCCGCGGAACCACCGTGGACCAGCGGTCTGGAGGGGGATAAAAAGAAGGATTTTCTTTGATCCGTATGAATAAGTTAGTGTGCGCTCCACATGAATATATACTTATTTGTCGATGCATTTATTCATGAGAGCACAGTGAGAATCTCACCTCTCCGCAAGGCTCTGACGCTCTGCTGCAACCCGTTGGCTTGGCAGGTCTCATTCTTGCCTGGATCCTCGTTTATTATCGCCAGGTTCTGATTCCAGTGGCACCAGTTCACCTCATCAACCCTGATATAACAAGACACCACTGGGATTGACAGTTTTCTTTGAAGTGACATTGACGCCGCTGAGTGGCTGTGATTTTGAGTCATGCGTATTACCTGAAGCACCAGCGGCGGTCAGGTGTGCCGTCCCAGTTCTTCCCCACAGTCACCATCTCCCCAGCTCGAAAAGACTTCCGAAGGCAGACTGGGAAAGAGCGCTCGATGTCCAAGATGGTCGTTGCCCACTGTGAATATACATTATATTATATATACATTATTTTATTAGATTACTGACCTCTTGTGGTGATTACCCATGCAGATAGTTTATGTTTTATTTGTTCAGCTTATGAAATATTCACCTTTGAGATTTCTGCGTCAAACAACAACAGCGTAAGTGAATGAAAAGGCATTTCTGCTGCACTGGGAACAAGCCATGGTGGTCAATTAGATTAACATTTGTGCTTTTAAGGGAAATATCTTGACAACTATTCTGTGGATTACCATGAAAATTGTACCTTTTTACTGAGCTCTATAACTAGGTCAAAATTTGGCAGAAATGTCCATTCACAAAACAATTTTATAGCTAGAACTAAACAAAAATCATACACTCATGAAGACAAAATTTCACAACAATGTCTTACATTTTATACCCAAAGGTCAAAGTTCAGCTCCACATCCCCATTCTGTTGTTTCTCTTGTTAAAGTACTGTGATTTGAATGACCCTCAAGTATATTTACGTATAATCTTCTTTCTGTTGTCACAATCCACACCCTATATACAATTTGAAGCCATCTGTCACTGCAAACTTGCAACTCTCTGCCAGCCAACTTAACGTAGCTGTTAGCTTAGCTGTCACATAGGCGCAGCAGGACGGCATTCAGCCTCAAAAATCAAAATAAACCTGCAAATTTAAGCAGAGCTGAATTGAGCACTGTTCATTTGCTTATTACCAGGATAGTGCTCGTTCCTTTTGTTAAGTGTGTAGGGTTGGTGTTAATGTAGGACACGGCAGGAAGAATGATGAGAGCCAACATAAATGTTGGCAGGTATGTAATGTTCTGCAAAAACCCTTTTCTGGCCAGTAGTCAACTCTCTGGAAGAGAAGGAGAGATTGTGACTATATTCCAAGTTTGCTCTGTGAACTGGTAATTGTATTATAGATCCTCTGTGCTGGGGGTTCAAGATGCATGAAGGACAACTGACCCTTTAAAGCATGAGATAATATTTCATATACACTGCCCACCATAAAGAGTAACTTTAGTAACCTGAAGCTTCCAGATCTTCTTGCTCTCCTTGGACACATGTGCCACCGTCTCCCCCATCAGAGCGATCAACATGTTCAGCAGCAGGACGAACGTGAGGATGATGTAAGTAACCAACAGGATGAGGAAGACTGCAGGGTACTGTGCACTTTGGATCATGTCCAGCTCTCCCATCCCGATGGTCAGCTTGAAGAGGTCCAGTAGAAAAGCACTGAAGGTGTCTTGGTCCCTGCAGTTGGGGTAGGTGGGGCAGTCCCCGTCACACACTGTGCCCGGTGGAGGACAGACTGTCAGCAGGGAAACCAGGGCTGTGGGACGGAGAGGAATTTGAGGAATAAGCCTATTTGTTGAAATTTAAAGGAGATCAGTACCACTCTCAGGTCTGTCTGTTGAAAAAAAAAAAGTTACAGCCACAACATGAGTTTTCACACATTTTTGCACTTTTTAAATTATTTTGTATGGATCAAACAAAAAAAACACCATGTAAAAGTGTTAGACAGCTAGCTAGCTTGACATAAAACTGTTAAACCCAGTTGGCTTTATGCTAAGCTAAGCTAACATTCCAGGTTTCAGCTTCAGTTTTAATTAAGATATGAGAGTGCTTGATGTCTTTTATTTGACCAAAATGTCCTCTTCCCTATTAATTATGCTGACAAAGTAACAAAGTAACATTACAATGAGCCTACCTGATGCATATCCAATCATGAAGAGCACATACACCAGCAGAAATCTGAAAAGATCTTTGAAAAGAATCTGTGAACCAAACAAACAGAGTGTGAGTGTTAGGACCCATTTATGGTGATATTTAAGGTTCATTTTCTCTATTATCTGACCTTCTGTATCATGATGCTGTAGGTGCCAGTGAGCTTCAGGCCTCTGGTGAAGTAAAGCGTGTTCATCCAGCCCAGGACGAGTGCGAACACCATCACAGACACATAGGCCTTAATGCCGGACAGGTAGAGAGCAGCTGTGACTACAATCAGCACAGAATAGATGAAACTAGAGAGGACAAAGAGGAAGCTCGTTCAGTTCCAATGATAAAGTCTGTGATATAGAAGTAATACTTGAAGGCAGGGAGACGTGATTGCTGGCATTTGGCATTTTTTAAACATTTATAAACATCAAGGCCATGTTACTAATGATTGAAATCAACATCGAGAGGTGCTCGACATTCTCTGCTCTTTGTTTGGAGCATGGGTTTAATTAAAGATGTAAACTATAAAACATGCCAGGGAGGAGGTTAAGAAATTAATTAGATGACTCAATTTAGAGGATGCAAGATTTGCCTCGAGTAAAAGTCAGCTGCAGCTACAGCAGAGGGGAAGGAGAGGGGGAGCAAGGACGTAGGATGGAGACTTACTACAGCAGTTGAAAGGATCCATCAATAAATAAAGACTTCACCCCAGGGCACTTCTTCAAGAAGAGGTCCTTAATCTGCAAAGAGCAGGAGAGACATTAACATAATGACAACAACACTGTTGTTACAGGTTTGAGTTTGATGCCAGAAACTGGGAGACGGCAGCAATGATCAAACCGTAAAGAGGCGTCACGTTGACTCACGTTGGTGAGGAAGAAGAAGATTCCTGATGCCAAGGTGACAATCTCTCCCACCATGCGCAGGTAGTCGGAGGATGATGTGTACGGGTACGGAGGCTGGAAGGAAGGACGGCAACACCACCGATCAACTCAACCTGAACGTTTTAGCAATTAAACGTAATATACTGTATATACAAAATAAGCCATGTTAGTGGACAATACCAAACAGTGATATAAAGGATTAGTGTCACATGAACCTGTTGAGAGTTAGATGAGAACATCTGTCCATTAAGAATAAAGCTAGAGTCAATCATTGTTAGCTTAGCTTAGCAATAGCACACAGGGTTGGGAAGAGTAGATGTAAGCAAAAAATTTCTAATTACATCATAGTTACATTGTCAAGGATTACTTGGTTACATTTTTGATTAGTTCTTTAAAATAAGGAAATTTTTCATGATAAATAGTGCTATAAACTCTTGAAAAGTGCTTCTGACATACTGGACTTTAATTAAAAAAAACACCACCAACAAAAGATAAGCATATTTCCCTAAACTTTTTAAGTATTCCTTTATTGCATTATATAATTCAGTAAGTGGTCAATTTGATACAAATTTAACCTGATCTGATGTACAGCACATGTGACCTACTGAAAAAATCTACTGTGCATTTATATACATATATACTAAATGAGCAAACATTTAAATAGCTGCCATTGTAAAACATATTAAGATCATGTTGTGTTCTGAAATTTCAGGCCTAAATTTTACAATTTCACATCCTGAAGCACTGATCTGTTCCCATGAGATTTGGCCTCGCTTTGGAAAATATCGACACTTTTAGCAGTTGCACACCCACCGTGCCCTCTGTTGGGTGGTAATAAGCCACTGTGGTGAAGATGATCATGGTGATGAGGTAGGAAACCACACTGATGTAAAATGTGACAGCAGCAAACTTCTGCCACTTGGCCCTCAGCAGCTCATTGATGGGCTCGACTGCCAGCATCTCATGGCGGTTCTGACAACAGGACCAGAAACATAAATACACTTTGTAGACACAGGCTCTTTGGTTGCACTCAGGCCTCTGATGAAACAATACATGTTTTATGTTATGCATGATGTCCGGATGATCATCCTACTCTAATCTCGAGAGAAACAATACTTAATTTGAGCTGCATTTTTTAAAAGATGGAATAAAAACATGAACGTCACCTCGTTGCGGCTGTTGTAGACAAGGATCTCCAGCACAGACGGTTCCTCTCCGCATGTATCCAGTGAAGACAGATCGTAGAGGGAGGAGTACACGGGCCCATACGCCCAGTCCTTAAACTTGCGTGACAGATGACGAACTTCCTCATCTTTGATCTCACGTCGGATAATGTGCTGAAAAACCTGCAGGAACATGGAGAAGCTGACCTTTGACCTAATAAAAAAGAGCCTGTGGAAATGTGAAAGCCAGTTTTATCACACTAATGCTGCTTGTCACACTGATGTATCATTATCCCTACCCCGATCTTCCCCAGCTTGGCGGCCATCATGAGAGGCGACATGCCATCGTTGTTGAGCACAGTCTCCAGGCTGCAGTCTGGGTAGAGCTTGGCACTCTTGATTAGCAGCAGGTCGTACATCTTTGTGAGGAAACGTGTGTTGTCCTTGGTGTTGTCTGCGATGTGCACCAGCGCGTGCAGCACCGTGTTTCCACGTGAATCCTGGCGCCGCAGGTCGGCCTTCTTGTGTGGATTCTCAGTCAGGTAGTGCACGATGTCAGGCTGGTTAGTGCACGCAGCCAGCGAGAGAGGCAGCTCACCTAGGCGAACAGAGAGAGAGAGCACGCACTTCAAACTGAATCCACAGGAGATTAAAGGAACTGTATTTCAGATTAAAAATAAGCAAATCAACAGGAGGGTTAATTAAGAACTGTAGCTGGCATCTGTGTGTTTTTGCAAAGCATACTAAACATGGATCAAAGATTTGACTTAAATCCCCGCTATGAAAACAGCACAATTAGCAGTTGTTTGAGGGAGGGGCGCAATGGGGCCAGAGTGCCAAAAGCAGCTGCTGAAAATGAGCCGTTGCCATGGGTGACAGATTACTTTGTCACCTCACATAGAAACGCTCCTCTTCATGGATTTGCACGGGTGCATGCAGAGTGTTAGCGTGAGTCTAAATCCCATTAGCCATCAGCCCTGCCAGGTTCCTGTTCACCTCACTGCAAAGCTCCGCAGCAAATTACTCACACTGTGCCCGGACACGCTGGGATTTGAGAATGACAACCGTGCTAAGTGCAAATAGAAATCATCTCCTCTGTGATGAGTGAGAAATATAACGTATGAATGTAATCAAACAAGCAATTTTTAAAATTAGGTTGGCTAAGAAATAAAACAGAGTCCATAGCATGCTAGTTTTTTTATGGAGACTAATATTAAAATCAATTATATCTGCTATAATTATCTTCAGAAGGCTAAAAGGACACACCGTTATAAATAAAAACCTATTTTTGCCCCGGTAACACATCCAGCATGTGATGGGGGTGGTTGTGCCTCACAGATGCCACAGAGGGCAGTGTTGAGTTTACTTTACAGGCTCTGATGTATTTTTTTAAGTGAAGTCCTGCCCAGACGAGGGTCAGCAGAGGAAGTTTACTTTTCTCCACTGCAGAACACTGTCACCTTTCACTGCACCACCTCCTGAACATATGACTTAATGCTTGTACTTTCATGTGTTTTCGGAGGACCACTGATGACGGCGTCTCGTACGATACTTCAGAAAACATTTGGCTATGAGGCGGATTTCACCTCAGGACCACAGCGGTATCCTGCCTGTGTCGGCTCAGCCAAAACCTGCCATGTTTAAAAAGAGAAAGGGTGGGACTTTTCATTTCTCCTTCGGAGTTTCATGGCCAGGACCATAGAGTAACTATTTTATCTTGGCAGCTGCTGTAATACACATTACAAATCTTTGATGTCAGCCCTGAATGTACCCTAAAAGACTGAGTAACCACTTGTGAGTGAAGCAGAAACTCAGTGAAGTCATAGAAACCACAGACACACCACATTATTAGTAGGTAGAAAATACAGTAACAGTTTTCCAGACGTCTTCCTGCCTTCAGTGTTTTATCACCTACAGGGATACAGTGAAAATGAAAATACAGAAGCACAATGAACTCTTTTGTTTCCAAACTAGATTTATGTGCTGACAAAGGTCATTACCAAAGTAGAAGTAGCCCCCCTCGTCTCTGGGCTGGAAGAAGCGTCCCCTGGCCTGGGCGTGGACATCAGCTCCCTGCTCCACCAGCAGCTCCACATACTGCTTACTGCGTCGCTCTATGGCGATGTGGAGCGCTGTCTGACCTGAGAGCGCAGAAAAACGCAATAGTACAGACACATTTTAGCTATAATAAGCATTCAAAAGTGCTGACAAAAGAAGAGAATGTGCTCAGTTACAGAAGAGAAAGGCTGTCAAGTCTTAAACAGGATTTCTTTCTTTGAGAAACTGATGCCCAATTATGAGCCTGCGGGTTGAGGTCATAAAAAAATGGACTAAAAGCCACGAGGAATTAGAGCTACATTTATGTGCAGGTCAGGTCAAACCCCATAGAAACCGAACCCTTAAACGTTTTTATGATGTAACATAAAAGGTGTTTCCTGCCCGAGAAAAAAAGGGAGAAGAATAACACCACATTCTGCTTAACACATTCAACTTGAACCCTACATGTTGCAAAGAAGAAAATGCTTCATTTACTGTCTTGTCAAAACAACGAAGGGGTGAACGCCAAACAAATGAGGCCTGGATCTTCTCATTAACAGAGCTGTAGATAGTCATCATACACATATACATAATGTAAACACTGTCCTCTTTGTCCCATGATGGGGCCTCAACCAGCAGCGAGCAGAGCTACAGTAACTCAACAACACACTCTGCCAGTTTCTACTCAGAGATCACCGTCTGCAACATTCATGTGAATTCTTATTCCAAATGTCTTGTATGTAGCTGCATGTTATCATTACTGGGTTGTGTCCGTACCTCTGTAGTAGACGTCCCTGAAGGGCGTATTTATGAACTCTCGGAGGTTTCCGGTGTTCTCCGCGATGTCCACCAGCAGAGGGATGGTGACGTTCTGCCCGCCGTAGAGGTTCAACAGGGCTTTGGGCAGACAAGTCTTACCAGTGGATGGCTCTGTTGGAAAAATGAAATAAAATGTATTATATTACTCCACAAACTTTCCACATGACCACTGATAAATCAGTCTGGTCTGGTTGGCAATCTACTGTCATATAAAGTGTGACATCCTGGTTGGTTCCTCTAAATGAACTGGGAATGAGAACATCACACACAAAGTTTTGGGAATTATCACATGCAAATATTTAAGTAGGGTTCATAAGATCAAACTGTAAAAGACAGGGGTCAACAAAGCCCTTCACTATTTTTTAGTCCCTCCGTTTTTGAAAAAAACCCTTAAATGCCCTGTTTAACTCTCTGAAGGAGGTGACAGTTTGCTGTGATTTCTCTCTGCTCCTCGCTATAAGCCTGAAAAACTTCTTAGACACACACAGGAAGCTTTCCTTGGGGCTGCCTCTAGCAGGACAAAGACTCAGCTCCACCTTTTCCCTCTCACATCCTTTGAGCCAAAAACAGCAGAGATAGAGAGAGAGAGAGAGAGAGGGGGG
>CAFUXE010001756.1:35277-46316 GCA_903364295.1 Serranus cabrilla | reverse complement strand
AATGTCTATTCTATATATTTTCTTATACTGTTTCTATTGCAATGCCAAAAAACAGCAATGAACGTTAAAAAAATAATATTTGTCCAGCGCTTTACGTACTAATCCTTGCATGTGGGGGCCAAAGCTGGAGCTAAAATGGAGCCTCCTATAGACTATTTAATTACTGAACTGCAAGAAAACATGCTATATCATGATATATATCATTATGGGAAATATGAAATGACCTATTTTAGCATAGAAGATTTTGGCAGTAGCACCCAGCCCTACACATGTTCCTCCTCTGTAGTGTAGTTGTAGTAATTGTAGTCCAGTTTTGGGTAAAAATTCAGTACACAGATATGTGATGTGAGTGACAACCGACACATTTAAGTCTCACCTCTAAACTCTTCATCAGTCAACCTTTTATCGTGACTTTGCAGATACTCCAACAGGCCCTCGAGGGCTTCTCCGTCTGCTCGTGACACGCAGTCGAAGAGCAGAGAGCGGTTGAATACTTTCATGACTTTTGGAGGGTCGGAGCTTCCACCGTCATCGCAGGACGTCTCAGCTTTACTGAGGAGACACAAAAACATGACGCCACGTCACACATCGACTGATTACAACTAAATCTGTTCCCCTCTCTGTGAATCCCTGGAGTCTTGGAGACATTTCATTGACAACATTTTAAGAATTGAATGAGTGTTTGATGCACAACCCATCTTTTAAACTTTTGTCCACACCCTCGGGCGCTTCAGTAAAAGGAGCTCTGTGTGTACTGGACAGGTACGGCAGCCTAAATATTACCTCAACGGCTGCAGAGAGGCCAACAACATGCCCTCTGTTAGATCAGTGAATGGGCTGAATGAGGGACTGCTTGGTTCACAGTATGTGTGTGTGTATGTGTACACACTTCCTCATGTGGCACACCTCTGTCTACAGAGTGGCAGTTGTAGGAGGTTTTATTTTTTATGACAACATTTTTCCAAGCCAGCCCTTTTGTCCCTGGAAAAAGTCCAGTCTAGGTTCACTCCTGTTAAGTCACAAACCCCTAAAGTAAAAAGTCTAAAGGAACACACAACCATAAAACCTGGAAAACACTTGAATTGTAGTTCAGAGACAGTGAGGCCCCTCTCACCCTCTTGGGAGCTTCTTCCTGCGTTTCTTCTGGTTGCTGGTGTTCCTGTAGGTACCGTAGTCAAAGAGCGAGTCCATGGGTGCTTTCTTGGGGCCTTGAACCACATTTGAATCATACATGGTGGATTCAAAGAGGTCCATAGGGGTGGAGATACCCTTCTTGAAAGCACCTTGGAACTTCATCCGCAGGTTCTGCCTGCCGTCCGCGGGCTGGCCGGGCTGAACCAGCTCCGGGGCCGAATCCTGACTCGTGTCCTGAGCTGACGGGGAGCCATCCTCGTTCTCGAACAGGTGCGAGAACTCGGACAGGGCGAGCGCTGCATCGCTGTCACCCGCGTCCACAGAGAGAGCAGCTCTGTCAGCAGCAGAGCCGAGGGTGTCGGCCTTGGACAAGGCAAGGTGGCACCTTCTGAGGAGAGCAGAACGGCCCTGGAATGAACAAAGTGTTCTGGGTGAGCGGCGTGACCTTTAGCTAGCAGGGAAGTCTTGTACAAATAGAAAAAGAAGTCTTAAAGGTCTTTTTGTGGGATATTTTAGAGTTTTCAAATTTGCAGTAACTGCACAAGCTGGTACCACTAATAACTCAATCAAAAACAGAAATCAGGGAGGCATTAATAATAATAATTAAAGAAATAAAACCACACACTTCTCATGACATACTTTTCACTGAGAAAACTCAACCATTGTCCCATTAATATTGGTCTATACAGGAACCAGTTCAAAGGTTAAAGCAAGTCCACTGTGTTTCCATATATCCAATAATACAATGTGGACAAACTAATAAAACAATTTAACTATTTGTATTCAGACAAAAATCACCAAAGGATCCTGGAAATGTCCACTTTAAGTATGAAGTCAGTTTAAAAGTATAGATTTGGCGTCCAACCCCTCTGTACCTCATTCATCCCTTTTATCACAATGATGTGCCAAATTCCTCTTCAGGGCAAACTGGAAGTGACGCTGCAGCATGTGGGTGTCCTGTAAAACAACAAAAAAAAGAGTCACCATCAGCTGACACAGCAGTACAAACAAGGATGAATCTGTAGGTCCTGACTGGGTGATATAAAAAGAGCTCTGTCGTTTGGGGCTGGGATATATGGAAAAAGTAGGAAAGGACCGAAGCCAACAGCAATAACACGGCTGTGAGTCCGGCCTCTCATTGGTCACAAATATATGTTTCCTCTCACAGGCAGAATCACACCACCTGTCTGTGTCTGTCCTGTTAACACGGGACGTATTTACAACTGGTGCTCCTGTGCAGGGCTGCAACTAACGATTATTTTCATTATCGATTATTGTATTTGTTAATCGATTGATGGTTTGGTCTAAAAATTTCACTCCCAGTTTCTCCAAGTTCTAGTTTTGGTCAGTCCAAAACCTAAAGATGTTGAGTTTGATGAGATATAAAACAAGAAAAGCAGGAAATATTCCTATTTAAGAGGCTGAAAACTAAATTTTCTACCATTTTTTGCATGGAAAATTACTTTAGTCGCTCAGCAAAATAATTGAGGATTATCTTTCTGTCGATCAACTCACTGATTAGTTAAATAATTGATGCAGCTCTATTCTCACACACACTGTCACTATTTTCACTGCTACAATAAGCTATCACAAGCTAATTCATACATGACATCATCACATGTTCCCTCAGCAGCTTCCTTTCACTGCGAACACTTTCCTGAGTTTGCTCCTGACATTGACCACTTATCTAAACCAGACTGTGCTGCAGAGGAGCAGCACAAACAGAGGAGCTGGGGTCCCTCTGAGGGGCAGGCGTGACTCACGGCCCTGTCTGACACACAGGGATTATCATACCTTTACACCTCAACGGGCATTTGATAGTAAAAAGACGGAGGAACAAAGAGAGGATGCCCTTGATAAACTATTAAAACAGACTAAGAGCAAAGGATTAAGTTGTTAGGTGGAGGTGTCTGACGGCAGAGAGGACCCCACTGCGTATTAAACCTGTCAGGGTGATAAAACTGGATCATAAAGTAGAATAGAAAGTAGACCCAAAGCTCACATATTATCCACTTATTGGGTCGGGGAGAGAAAATCTACAAAGTTTCTAAATGTGTGTGACCCCAGTGAAGCCTCAGAGATGTGGGACTTCCTGCTCACTATCACTGCTGATGTGACATTATCCAGAGCAAGAGAGGCTGGAGACAAACATGTACACATCGACTGTATAAAAAGGGTTATACAAGGGTTATCTTCTTCTGGTGGTTTACAGTGTACCAAAGCCACTGGAAAATATAGGACAGTATATCTATCCATACATCTACACATTGTACACCAACCTCATAGACTAACACAGGCTGGTGGGTATAAAAGTGAACAGTAAACAGATCTGAGGATTTAAACAATCATTTGTACATAAATCAACAACATCAAGTAAAATCCCACAAACGTATGAATTAATGAATTGACTGGACATAAATAAATACAAATAAATAAATAAACATTTCTAAAAGGGAGTACAAAAGTATGAAATAACGATAAAAACAGTGTTAAAATGTTAGATTCTAGCATCACATGAGGAATCATTAAAGGTCGACTGTCTCTCAAACGAGGTCTACATAATTATTAAATTATTAAACGAAGGTCAACTAAATATTTTTTCCCCAATTAATGTGAGATTAGACTCCTCCGAAGGCATTTGGTAAAGATTAGAGGTGTTACTTACTCTGATTTAAACTGCAGGTCTTGTTTCTTGAAAAATAAACTATTCCGCTTCTTCTTCTTCTGTAGTTTGAAACTTGTTGTGTCTCGTGCTGCTCCGCTGCTGTCTCCCCGGGTTGGATGTGACTCCTGCCCGCTGACACTTGGACTGAATCACAGTTTTCTTGTGAATCGTGTGGCGGTAAGGTCCTGAACAACGAAAGCTTTCACTCAGAGTTTGGGTGGGACACAGTGTCAGACCCTGACAGGGCAGCTCGTGTGCACGGTGTTGTACCGGTAACGGCCTCTAGGTGCCGGCACGAGGAAACCTCAGGCTGCAATAAAGAAGCATTCAACAGGTTAACCGTGAGGCCTCTCACTCCTCCAGCAGACAACAAGATGAGAAGATAATTTTTCCCCAGATGTTCAAATATACATTTTTCTGAGCACTTTAAAGACATCTTGGTTATTTTTGGCTTGACAGTGAAAGTTAATTTGTGACCTTTTCTATCCAAGTGTGTCCAGTATTCAACAAATACTGACCTGTTTCTCAGCTATTAAAAATCAGTCAATGAAGGACAGAGATCAACAAAGGAAGCACAAAAAGCAGTTAAGGGAACACTAACTTAAGTTACAGCACAAATACCACATTGTGAAATTACTCCACTACAAGTAAAAGTCCTGCATTTAAAACTTACCTCAGTAAAAGTACAAAAGTATCAGCATCAACATGTATTTAAAGTATCAAAAGTTTAAGTATGCAGAATTCATTTAATTTTCTCAAAGTAGGGCTAATTTTTACTATTTAATAGACTGTTATGAGGTTTAATAATAATTTTAAAAAAGTCCAATCACTTTAGATTGATGACCTTGATCTGAAAAGTAACTAAAGCTGTTTTCTTAATGTATAGGAGTGAGATGTAAAATATTTACCTCAAAATGTAGTGGAGCAGCAGAAGAAAGTCACATAAAATGGAAATACTCAAGTTAAGTATATCAAAATTGTACTAAAGTATAGTACTGGAGGATATGTACTGACGAAGAGCCACACATAAAAGAAAAATTAGTACTTCTAACATATTGTTGTAACCCATTATTTCCTTGTTTTTATTTTTTAACTTTTAAAGCTTTTTCATCATTAAATATGAACTATTCTCTACCTGTGCTGTAGCCGACCCCTGCAGCCTGTGAGAGGGATTAGACGTTAAGCTGAATGCAAGACGAAGACTTATTTCCTGAAGTAAATGTAGAAAAATCTCTTTAATATTCTCTAATATTAATATTACAAGTAAAAGTCCAGCATTGATGGTTTTACTCAAGCAGGTAAACAGCATTTTAATGTAGCAGCTGTTCGAAATGATGGTCATTTAAACTCTATTTTATATTTTATTTTATGTGATGGTTATGATTTAGAGGAGTAACAATATTTCCTAATGAATGTATTGAAGTCAAAATACAATAAGCAACAAATAGATATACTCAAGTAAAGAACAAGGACCTTAAATAAGAATAAAACTAAAGTAAACATACTCACCCAACGCACACAATTGTATAGGACTTATTGAGTTGCTCTGCTGCACTTTTTATTGTCTATTTTTTTAACTTCCTGTTTATAAATGTAATGCTTTTAATATGTTTTTAACATCTTCATTGTGAAGCACTTGGTGCTTTTAAATTCTTTGTTGTAAATAAAGTTGATTATTATTATCATTATTATTATTACCGTTTGTGTGTCAAATAAATCACATGAATTATTGCACATATTTTTATTGCAAATTCTGGTTTACATACGTTGAAAATACCAGATGTTTTTTTGCACTCTACACACACTGCAACATAATTTCAGCCACAAGAGACACATCAGACGAACATTTCAGCACATGAACTCAAACCGTACTGACTAATCAAAGGCCGCCAACATAACCTACTCACGGTCAAAATACATCTGACATTTAATAAAGCTTCACCGAGCCTCTGAAGTTCTATCCAACAACCGTGTGGAGGGAAAAAGTCGTAACGCACACACACTTTATATCCCCTCGACAAAGAGGTTCAAAGAAAATACACATTGAGTTTGATGTAAGCACCTTATAGCAGAGAGGACAGAGGAGCACTCGGTGCTGATGAAGCATCGCTTTGGAAGAAGAAACATTCAGGTCCTGCATAGCATGGGAGTAAAAAAAAGGCAGACCACACTTTCAGTAATAAGGAACATTTTGTTTTGAGCCTGCCTGCTTTACATAAAGTGGCATGTATAAAAATATAAAGGCCTGAAGGCAGAAAGCAGACATGGTTCATTAAATGCTCTGGAGCTGCAGCTTAAGGCACAGACAGGTGTGCAGTAACACATCAGTGTACATACAGCTTCTTGTATTTTGTGTCTAGTTGTGAGTTTTGATTTTTTTTGTATAACTTGCAGTGGTAGAAGAAGTATTCAGATACCTTAAAAGTACTTATACCACACCGCAGAATGACTCCACTGCAAGTAAAAGTCCTGCATTCAGAACTTTCTTCAGTAAAAGCACAAAAGTATCAGCATCAAAATGAACTTAAAGTATCAAAAGTAAAAGTAATCTGCAGAACGGCCCCAACTGAAATTGTCTTAATATTCTATTTGTTTTAACTACTTCATTATGAGATTTAATTTCATTCGAAATCAAATCATATTTGCTTCTAAAATGTAGTGCAGAGTAAAAATGTGAAGTTACATAAAATGGAGTAAAGTACACTTACCTCAAAATCGTACTTAAGTAATGTCATTGAGTAAATATACTTAGTTACATTCCACCACTGACTTGCAATACAATTGTTAAAAACTACAATCCAATCCCCACGAAATATAGGAAACTACATGAACAGTATTTGTTGAGTAAGATGAAAATGACTTATTTTCCAGTTGTGTTTGTAAATCATATAAATGATTTGCTTTGGATTTTGATAATTTAACTTCAACGTATAAGCTATAGCTGTGTGTCATTGTCATTTTCTATTATTTTCATGATAACAAGTAAATGCAGCCCTTACCTATCTCAGGATAAAGAAAAATACAATAATTTTAATTATAAGGTACAAATGATTAGAGCAAAGATGACAGCTTTGTATTATACTCAGTCGTAATAGCTCATTAAATCTGTCACTCCGCTCACTTATTTAAAGCTTTCAGAAATATTTGCTGAGCAGCAATTTCATTCTTGGTATAATTCTCTGTTGATCATGCACATAAATATCTGGCATAGGCTATCTGTTGCTTTCCCTGTAAATAAACATGACTCTTCAACTAGAGAACAAAAAAAAACACTGAGTTGAAATGTGTAGCTGCTTTGGGAAACAAGCCTCAGCGTCAAACAGCAGTGAGGAAAAGTCGCATCGAGAAAGCCAGAACAGGCACACAGATGAATAAAAGTGCACAAATATTTGATGTGTAACGACAGCGCATTATAAATACACTCCCACAGAGAGCTGTCAGATGACCTGAAGGCAGCCGTGTCGAGATGCAGACGGCAGAATGTAAATGACTTTGTAAACTAAGTGGATCACTGGAGGACAGAGACGCGTCCTGCAGTCACACTGTGTAATCAAGATCCGCATTCAGCTTATTGTACATCTCATAAATAGCATCCACGGTGGCAGTGAAGTTGATGAGAAATTTCCTGACTTTTTCCAAGCATTCCTCTTCCTTGACGTCCCGACCCTTGGAGAGGGCCCTCAGGAAGTCTGTCTTATATGGAGCAGCGAAAAGAGCTGCCTAGAAGTGCAAATACAAATTTATACAAAACTCACTCTCTCAGTGGTATATTTACTAAAAAAATAAGACATCTGCTCTCTTATAAATGTGTCTGTCTATCGACTCACCTTGAAGAGCTGTTGCACGAACCAGCCATGGTACTTTTTCAGGGCTATTTCATAGGCTTTGGTGACATTAACTCGAATGAGGTTTGGGTTGCTATCATCCTTCTCACCATCCACCAGGCTCTGCAGGAAGACCTGAATGAACCGTAGACCCCTGGTAGACAAAGAAGACATGCACAGTGATCAGACATAGTGTGCTGCTCTTGTGTTTGTGTAGCTTGCTCTCTTTCCAGGTTACATGATGTATAGGAGGTCATGTGACTCAGGCTTTGTCTGTATAGCAACACGTGGAAGCTTCCTGGATCCTTTTCAAACATGTTCACTTTTTACTCTGTCACATGGATTGTCTATACGGTGTAATAATATTATGTTGCTCTATTATCTACACGGGGCATCTATTGCACATCTGTCCATCTGAGAGTGGGATCCGTCCTCAGTTACCTTTCCTCCTTTCTTCCATTTTTTCCCATTAAAAGGGTTTTTTAGGATGATTTTCCTTATCAAAAAAAGACAAAGGATGTTGTAAACTGCACAGATTGTAAAGCTCCCTGAGGGAAATTTGATTTATTAGGCTATTAAAATAAAATGAACTTGACCTTGCTCAAAGTTGAATAAACATGTGCAAACCAACAATGCAGAATACCAGAAAATATAAAATTTCTCAAACCTTTTTAGCCACATAAGCGCCAGTGTCGCTCCAGCTTTGGGCCATTCTGCTCCATGCATTTCCTTCTCTGCCTCCACAATCTGCTGCAATGTCTTGAACCGTCCTGGGTTGGTATCATAAACTGCCTTGATTTTCTATCAGGTAAAAAAAATGCTTTTATTATTGTACAATAACAGTGCTGAGAATGTAAGAGTAGAGCGACAGATTGAACTAATACTTACTGTGATGTTACCAGATATGTCGGCCTTTATTGGTGCAAAAATAGTGGAGCCGAGGCAGTCTGAGGAGGAATATTTACACAGAGAATGGCTGAGAATTAAAGGAGTGATAACCTACATATGTTAACAAAAACTATGAAGCCTTTATTAGAATATGAGAGAGACTAAAGCTCTACTGACACAAACGCTGAAGAGGTAAAACCTTGACTTTGTTGCAGGTGTGTGTTCATGGCTTTCTGATGGATATTATCTGCTTTTATGAATTTGCGATGATAAAACATTGCTATTATTAGTGTTAAAAGCACCACTGGAATGCATACATTTCTTGTAGCGATAGCTTTCCTTCTGTATAAATGAACCTTTACATGCAGAAAACATAATTTCAAAAGTAATCACTGTTATTATAATATCTTAATACTGGAAAGTGCTACTATTTTTAAACTGGGGCACAACAGTGGTGGAGTTAACCTTTTAACTACACAGACACTTTGGTGGTTCTGTCTTTAAAAACTCATGTTGCATAACATCAAGTCAAAATCCCAGAACTAAAATCTAAAATGTGAGGCAGAATTAAAGGGACAATATACAACAAAAAAAAAGTCTGCACAAGACATTTAGAATCTTTAAAACTGATGAAAATATGCAGATATGGAGTTGCATCCCTGATCTGAATTTATTTGCATTATTGTTATGCAATCCACTGTATAGCTTGGTAGTTCCCACATTCCCACAAAACAGAAAGTTAAATATGAAGGACATATTCAAGTTAAAACAGTCTTGTGACCTATAATAACTACAATGCTTGATCAGGCCTGCAGTGTCTGCTGTTTTCACAGACTCATCATCACAGTGTTTTCATTAGGTGTCCTTTAATTAGGCTGCTAGTGGACCTGAGTATTCGGTGACGGGATGGCGAACAATGAGACATCCACAGTCCCGACCACACAGGGCTCCTGGTTGACCCACTGACAGCTTTCAGCTCCTGAGCTGTTAGTGGAAACTACTCATGACAAAGTCCGCTCTGTTGTGCTGATGTCACGCATCGTCACAACACTGACGGCAACATATCTAGTTTCGTAGACATCCTCATCTTGTATGGCTCTCTTTAAATGCTCCACTCTGCTCAGGAGATTTTTGTTGCAAAGACAGTGGAAACTATTAATCTGAAAAAGTAGATTTAACAAAAACACTAAAATATTTAAACTTCTTACAGGAATAAGTCCTTGAATCATTTTGTTTTAACAAAAAGTCTCATTTGGCTCCTTAAAGGCCCTGAACACCCTCAGAGGTGTTAATTATTCTGGATAATTAAGCCTCTTCTCAGGTTGAAGTTGGACAGAGCCAAAGTCACTACACTCCTTTCACTTAAAGGAATCATAATCATATGAACTGTCCTGCTTTTAAAACAGGTGCAAAACTGACAGGGGAGTCGGGATGTACTGCCCGGCAGCCCTGAAGAAGCGCTCTAATTGGGCAAACTAATTTAAAACACCTCTGTGAATGTACTATGAGAGCGAGCTGGACTTTAATGGCTTGTAGGAAAGTTGGCCAAGGAATTTCTAGGTCAATAAAAACAATGGCGACAAGGAGGAAAGAGCTTAATACCGACATCAGACTTGATTCTTCTCAAGGGTTTCACATGGCAAATTCAATAGAGGACCTTTGGCATATTAATACAGAATGAAGTTGCACAAAGATGCCCTGGCGCGCCGTGCCGCCGGTGAATGGGCAAGGGGAACTCAACACCGTACTAATCAATTTTCACAACTTAAAATCCAGGCCAGTGGATTAAATTATGCATGATAAAGGATTGTGGACAGCTTGATGGAGAGAAACACGATCCAAAAAAGATTATCATTTGGAAAGAACGCGATGGTATCATTAGGTTTGATGGAAGTGTTGTGACAGATTTCCCTCACAACAAGTTTGTGTTTATTAATCAAAGTTGAACAAATCCCACATGAAAGATGCATGACGGTGGAAAAAGGTGCACTGCAGGGGACTTCTGTTAGATAAAATCCTGCATTTGTGTGCACATTTAGCCAGTTTAATTCAGTGGAATCAAAGAGTGGTGCAAATATGCATTCTGAAAACAAATTAATAGTCAGTGCCATCAATCTGGCCTTTTCTGTATCTGCACATCTCTGACAACCATTATAATAGGCTGAATAGAAATACACTTGTGTGTCCTCTCTACAGGCACTGACATCTTTTCCCCACATATTTCCCCACAGCTTTATATTCAGGAATGACAGTGGTGCTTACCTCCATGGTCTCTAACTGTGTCACACTGTGGAAACTTCACTTACCAAAGAACGGTGGAAGGTATGACACAGCCTCCAGAAACGGTCTTGTTTCCACCTGTCTGTCAGCTGGCAGCTGTCTGAACTGGTGCTCCATTAGCAGAGCCATCTCTTTAGTCCGGACACACTCTTACCTCTGAAATGATAGCAACAGGCTGTCAGCCCTCCACTGCGGATTTACAGTGACACCAGAGGAAGCTGTGTGTCATACCCCACCCCGAGAGAGCC
>CAFUXE010001756.1:0-34580 GCA_903364295.1 Serranus cabrilla | reverse complement strand
AACAGGTGAAGTTGACCTTCTAACTACACAGACTCTTCGGTGGTCCTGTCTAAAATCTAGTAAAATCCTCAGACCTAAAATCTAAAATGCCAGGCTGAATTAAATGGACAATATCAATAAGAAGATGCACGAGACATTTTATCGTCTTATTAAAATGAATTAAATTGTGCAGATATTCTTGGTTGAAATTCCCTTTTAAAGCATAACAAGCTATCTAACAAATGTAATGGTCATAACTGACGCAAATCTACGACTTAACTCCTTTTTGATAAATAGGTACACTAATGTTTGAATTGCGCTTCGCGTTTTCCCCCAGTAGACTCTTTTGACCTTTACTTCGCCCCGTAGCGTTGAAGTAACCAGGAAGGGTATCGGTAGCTAAGGAAAACTGTCTGGTTCAATAACGGCGGCTTCTCTGTGCAGAAATGAAAAACATTGACTTGTTTTAACAAATAACAGAAAGAGCAATCCAGTTTACTACGGAAAGGGTAAGTACGCATTATATTTCGCCCTGAAAAAGGTTATTAACTGCGTAAGTGTTGTTGAGCAGTGAGATGGGCGCTTTGTTTTGGTTTTGAATTTCATTTCTTTATTGTCCTTAAATAACAAACGGTACATGGCCAAAACTCAAATAACACACACAAATAGTTAACTGTTTTGTATGTTAATTAGTGGCAAACAAACTGTGCTTAGCTAACCAGTTACGTCTTAAGTTGGCCAGGTTCATTTAAACTATAAATTATAGTACATGAGACGTTAGTTAGGATTAGTTTTGGGTGATTTTTTTCACATAATGAATGTTAATTTTGATTCAGGTCTATGGCTCTGCCGACACTCTCGGCCCATGTGCCCAGCCGGTCCCGGGTGCTGGCCGGACAGCTGGCCCGGCAGCGGGAGCAGGAGGCCCGTTGGCGGCAGCAGTGGGAGCTGCATGCTCAGTACTTTAGGGAGCAGAGTGTCCGCGGCCAGAAACAGGCGGTGTGGAGCTCCCGACAGTCCTACCAGCGGAGGTAAATACATACACCCGAGCCGGGCTCTCTCTGTTAGTACGTAACTGCAGAAATCTCTGCTACAGTAGGAAGTAAAATAGAGCAATGCAATTCAAGAGAATTGCTTCAATTTGTCAAATAATGTTTTGTATTCCATGGTCGTGTGTCATGTGTATTATCTATATATGATTGCCAAGTGGATAATTCAATATTTCTATCGTTTCTCTTTCACTGCCCTCACTTACATGGCTCTGTAAGTAATCATCTTTTGTATTCAAGGTTTCTTTATGCAGGGTTCCTGAAGTGTCAAAATCCTTGAAAATAGTATTTTTCAAGGTTTGAAATAAGCTTGAAACTGTTTTCCTTTACAAAGTCACCCTTTTGTAGGATGCTGCCACGCAACGCAATTTTGGTTGTTTAGAGCACAATAACATATTTTTTTACTGTAGTGAAGAAGTGCAACAATCAGTATACTGCAGTGGTGGAAAAAGTATTCGGATCCCTTACATTAGTAAAAGTACTAATACCACACTGTGAAGTTCCTCCACTACAAGTAAAAGTACCAGCTTCAAAATGTACTAAAAGTATCAACTACTACTACTTGAGTAGATGTACTTAGATACATTCCACCACTGGTATGTTATATATGAATACGTGAATACGTACCACAGTGTGTTTAATAGTTAGTTATTAATTGTATGTTAAACACTATGTTTTGGGCTCAATAACTAAACATCAGTGTATCTACCCTAAAATTTACGTAGCATGTGTGTGTTGATGTGTGAATATTGAAGGGCAGAAATAAACCTGTAGTATGTTCCCCTTCAGTAAATGACAGAAAATGAAGCCAGAGGAAAAACAACTAATATCTCTTTTCCTCTGTTTTGTCAGTATGTCGGCATACCATAAACAAAGACTGAAGGAGGAAAAGAGGGCCAGCCTGGAGCAGCGCAGGGTTCGGCTCAGGGCCATGCTTCAAGAGGAACAAGACCGGCTGGAGGCGGAGCTGAGGGGAGTAGTTCCTGACAGGAGCGCCGTGGCAAGTCAGCTGTTACAAAAGACTGAAGAGCTTCGTACAGCAAGAGAGGAAAGAAGAAAAATGGTAGCTGCATTTAATTAGTTGTATATTTGTTTCTCAGTAGTATGGTGCTCTGTCAGAAATGTCCAATCTCTGTTATTTCTTTCTCTTTAATCCATAGCTTGCACAAGAGCTGCTGAAGGAGCACTGGAAGAAAAACAACGCAGAGTTGCGAGAGGTAGCTACGTTTAAACTATTAATGGAAAAGACACAAGTTGCCCAACCTCATACTTGATGAAGTGATAAATGGCCTCAGGAATCTTGTAACCATCCTGTGCGTCTGAAGAGCTCAGCAAGAGGAGAAACGGACACTTTTTTTTTATCAAGATGTCCACTTGATCTGGAAACCAATCGGGCTTGTGATGCAGATATTCCATGACTTTCTGTGAACCTGAGTCTAGTGTCGACTTAGAAGAAAAAAAATGTTCTGGTATCCCTTCCGCTAAGGGTCAAGTTCATCAGTATCTCTGTCTCGTCCTTACTAGCCCTTTTAATCTGTCCACAGGTTGAGTCGACATTACATAAAGATCATGTTGTCAACCAGTGGCAGGAGCAGATATCTGAGAAGAAACAGGTAAGATGTTCATCACAGCTATCTGACAAGACAGTCCAGTTACAAATGTTTTAATAACAAGGACCAGCAGGTTGAAAAACCTTATTATCCTTACACATTTATTACTCAGTTTTAACCAAATCGTGGAAAAATTCACACTCAGTGCTTTACAGCATCATATCCCTCAAGTCAGTGATGACACATAGGACCAAGACATTAAACCTTTGTCGTTATCCTTTTACCCGACTAATTATTTATGTAACAAATCAATTTTTAATTAAATGGTGGCTCATGTCATCTGTGAGCACAGTATCAAGTCTGAAATCTACTCACGTTTATCTCCTGAACACGGTACATAATTTAGAAAGTTTGGACACCTACTGTAAGTGACCTGTCTCTCCAAATGTGTAGCAAGAAGTGGAAGAGAAGCAGGAGAAGAGACGCTTTGAAAATGAGTATGAGAGGACCCGAAAAGAGGCTCTGGAGAGGATGAAGCAAGAGGACGAGAAAAAGAACCTCGAGGAGCGGAAGAGGGCGGAGGAGCTCTGCAAACAGATGGAAGAACTGAAGCTGAGGGAAGAGGAGGTACTTAGGACTTGGACAAAGTGTTTCTGCTGGGAAAACTGATTTTGCAGATGTTTTTTAAGCATTTTTTTTCTCTCACAGGCAACTCGCCTGAAGAAGGAGCAAGAGGCTCTGCTGGCCAAACAGTGGGAGCTGGAGAAGATGGAGGAGGAGAGGAGACAGGTGGAGGAAAGACGAAAGAAGTGTGAGATGGGGTAAGGGAAGCTCTTTGTGCAGAGAAGTTATCGCAACAAGTGATATGCAGATACGTCTGGTGAGGCATTTGGTTCATCGGATTTGTGTTCCACCAGGCATTTCTTGATCCGCCAATATCGGGCTCAGCTGAGGAGAAGAGCCCAGCAAGTGCAGGAGGAGCTGGTTAGCTTACTTCTCCCTCTATTGATACAGTATATTTTTCTGCATTTAGTCCAACTTGCCTGGCTTTCACACCTTCTTCGAATTCCTCTGTGCACGACAGGAGGCCGACCGCAAGATCCTGGCAGCCTTGCTGGAAGGACAGCAGGAGGACAGGAAGATAGAGACGGCACGAAGGGAGAGGGCCATCGCTGATGCTGCCTGGATGAAACATGTGATTGAAGAGCAGCTTCAGTTGGAGCAGGAGAGGGAGGCTGAGTTTGAAATCCTGCACAGGTGAGCACTCACATTTCGGATTTTTGTGCTTCCTTATCACCTCTGTCCTCCGTCTTCCTCCCTGTGACCTTAAAATTGATCTCACATACAATCTTGAAAAATGTCTGCATTCCTGAAATGCATCTCGAGGAGAGGAGGCTTGCCAGTGGAGCTATGGTGTGTTTACAGCACCAGTGACATATAAAAGAGGCGTTATCCACAGCTGGAATACAGACAGAAAGAGAGAAAAAGAGGAAGTTGGGAGGGAAGACACGAGAAAGGAGGCGAGAAAAGAAATCGAGGATGTACAAACTGGGAAATGAGAAGCTTTGACTCTGCGGACTTCTGCTTCTCCCCAAATACAAACCAATGTTTCTCATCCATTTCAGAGAGGAAGCTCAACATGTGTGGGAGAAACGAGAAGCACAGTGGGCGAAGGAGAGGAAAGCCAGAGAACGACTGATGCAGGAGGTGAATTGCTCTAAAATCAGGATGAAACTTTAGTCGACTGTAAATCAAAAGACATCACTACTTAACTGTAGCTTTCCTTTTGCTCTTCTTCTTCTTCTAAAGGTGCTTGTGGGGAGACAGCAGCAGCTGGAGCTGAAGATGCAAAAGAACAGAGAGGCCCAGGAGGAGTCCCTGAAGAGACGGGAACAGCTGATCCAGGAGCTGGAGCTGGAGAGGGAGACCAGACGCCAGGAGAAGGAGCAGGGAGAAGCCCGTAGGACGGCACGGATCCAGGAGATAGATGCTCAGGTGGGCATAACTGAGAACTTAAATGGGACAGACTCATTCATATGATTCACAGATGCATTCATGCATAATGTAAACACTGTAGTTATGTGTCTGGAGCAGATTGCCATATATAGAAACCTGTCAAGGACTGACGCCAGTTTTTACATTTGTTCACTGAAGTATTTGAAACTTTGACCACAATTTAATATGAACATTGTCATAAGGAAATAAGATTTCTTAATGTGATTTAGTCTCCAACAATGATCTATAATAGTGGTTTACTACAATTGACAGCATTTTCAGGCATTTCAGTTCACAGTGTCTCATCGTGTTTTATACTTTTCATATCAAAATGCAGCTAAAGTTGTTTGTTTAAATGTACTGTAGGTGGAGCAGAAGCACAGAGAGCAGTGGGAGGAGCAGTGCAGGATAGAGCAGGAGGACGAGGAGGACAGGGAGGCTCTTCAAATCCAGGAGGAGGAGCTGAGGCTGGAGGTGCAGAGGATGGCCCAGAAAGGGTACCAGGAGAAGGTAAAAGATCAAAGTCAAACTGAAGGTTCATATCCTTCAAAATTGCTCGTTAATGTAAAAATATGATGTTTGAAACGGTCTCTTTCAGATTCACAGCAGACCGCGATCAGCCTGGACATGAGCCGCCAGAGAGACTGAAATCGAAACTCAATTGAGAGATGTGTATTTTTTGCCTGTGAATTTGCTTAAAATGATACGTTCACATTTTTTCAAGTGTGTCTTAACACATGTAATATAATGCAACAATCAGTGGTCACAAAATAACTGATGGGGGACAAAATCCACAGACCTCATTTGATGTATCCACGTATTTTATCAGGTCAAGGGGTGATCTTTTCTTTCAAAAGTCCTGCTTGTTGCTCTGTGGGACAGTGGCCATGAGAGACATTAACAAAAAAAGAGAATATTGCACTAAATAGATGAAGACTCCTGAAGCTTCATCTTTGTTTAAACTTTAAAATGCTGTTTTTGCACAGATCAGGTATGTGCATTTTGTCCCCGTCTGTTACACTTATTGTTTTAAGACATATTTGGAAAAATGGGAACCTCATCCTTTCATCTCTTGTAAAGCATTCATGTAGGTTATGAAGTCTAAATTGTGCCGTTTTGATGTTAATAATTTAATGCTTGTTGTTTGCGTATGTAGAAAAGAATTGACATGATTTTTTTTCCTTTTTTTTTTTAGAGCTTTTAAAGAAGAATATATTTTTTATCCTGAATTTGTAGACTGTTTTCAATAAAACTTCTCCAATCAAATCATTTCAGCATTTCTATTAAGGCAATGAAACATGAAAATGCCAAATCACACCAGGCTATATTTATAAATTAAGTTTATTTAGAAAATAATTATTTTTCCGAAGTGCAGCTTAACAGCGGCATCACATAACATCCCTGCACTCCGGTCAAGTACAGAGAGGGACATTACCTTGATCAGATTTCAAAACGATGATGAACTCTGAAACACTCGGTGAGGATGAACGTTGGGGTTGCACAGTTATACAGGAGACGTCTAGACTTCTATCCCATATGTTGCACCTTAAATACAAAACTAGCAGCAACAGAACAGAGCACAAAACACATGGACATACAAACAGTTTGGCTATCAGCTCTAAATATCTTGCAACATCGCCAACACTGCCATGGCACACAAGACCGCAGAATACAGTGCAGTGCGGAGGAAAAACACCAGATAATTTGAACTTAACACAACAACGTCTTGGTGCTGGTGAAGAATACAACTTGGCCCCTGAACAAGCGTTATGTGCATTCACCGACTTGACACACAAATAGCCGCACTGCAGACTGGATTACACTTGGACAGGGGACAAACCATATAAATAGCTTCTCGGATGCAACAAACATTAGCAATGCAGAGCTACAAAGTGTGCATAAATTAAGTTCTCAACACTTAATGGTTCATTTGTTTCTTGGAGATTAAACTTTACAGTATGATGATGCTTGCACAGTGCAATTAATGAGAGGAAGCTCCTTTAGCTACAAGAGTGTTTAGCAATAGCGTTCAATGACAGATTCACGACTCATTTATGGCTTTTCAGCATCCATGTCTGGCTTTGGACTGACAACATAATCATCACGTGGATCTTCTGTCCTGTGCTTAACTCCTTCTCTCAAACATTATAAACTGATTAAAGATTAGAGAGTTTTACTCAAATTGTAATCTGTAAACCGTTACAGTTTGTAAGGCCTGCGAGTTTTAACACCATTTGTGAAAGTTGTTATTTTAGAGAAATTGTGCTATTATGACAGCTCGATATCCAGAAGTAAAGCTGCTGACTTTTTCCCTTTACACTCAGATTTTGTCCAGAGCTGGCTTTAAATATTAATTCATAAATAAAAAAAAACAAAAAAACAACGCATGCATATACCACAAATACAAAAAACAACAAAATCATTAAAAAAAATATAGGAACAAAACTGAGATGCTTGCTGCCTTGCAGCCCTGTAAGTGCTGTTAGTTGGTATTCTCCTTTGTGGTGATGGTGACAAGCTGCTTGGCTGCCTTGGCAATGTCATAAGCACATTGGATGACCTGCTGGGTGACCAGCTGCATGTCCGGGCCTGGGCAGCCCTCCGAGGGCAACGCCTTCCTGCACTCGCTCTGAAGCCGGTACGCACTGGAGGTCAACAAGCGCAGAGAGCCTCTCACAGTCTCTGAGCGCGGCTTCTGCAAAGGAAGATTTTAAATATCTTCGTAATAATGTAAAGTGTTTGTGCAAAGAGAGGCCGTGTAGTGCAGATCCTCTGGAACCACATTGACCTCTGCTGGCTCAGCACTGAATCTGGCTAGAAGCTTCTTTGGTTTGTGCTCTTTTCTTTTAAACACACTTGGTAATATGCATATTTAACACACAAGGATACTTACATTAAGGTGCAATTAGTTGTTTTTATATTTTTTGGAAGTCAAATATTACATCAGACTTATGCACAGCTGAAACTATTGCTGAAGCTCTGGTATTAGAGCTTGTTATAGCTTCAAAATAAATAATAGAAATGTAACTGGCTGACTGCGGTGACCATTTATCAGTAAAATCAAACTTCAATCAGAGATATAATTAAAGGCCCACTGACGCACCATGGTCATGTGGTGCACAGAGACAAAGAAGTCCTTTGTACATGTGAAGTTTCTGATGATTTCTTTTCCCAAACACAAGCGAGCAAACAAAGGAACAAAAAAATGCTCTGTTAAAGAAACATCAGCCCATCCTGCTGCATGCTGGCACTGGAACTGCCTGCCTACATAAATGACCACAGCTGCCCAGTGTGACAAAACTAATTACGCAAAAACTAAATATACTAAACAAGAAAATGATTAAACTGAACAAAAAACTATCAAAATTGTACCTAAATAAAGCAAACATCTAGAATAAATCAATAAACCAATGACATAAATGGTCCCTACACTGATCAGTTCTCTCAAAGCAAAATATATAAAAATGTGTTTACCTTGGGAAAGAGGGCAGCCATTTCTGTTACAGCCACATGTATTCTTTCTGAGCAGGGTATGAAGCTGTGAGGAGAGGAGATTTGTTCATGAGTTCAACAAGTCACAATCATACAAATCATTAAATATTATTTCCCAAAAGCTCTCACATGCAAGTCAACTCACAAAGTAATGCACTCTACAGTCATCACACCACGCCGTGCATTATCAGCTTCAACTTCAGGTTAACATCAACAGAACATGCTTTTTAACTGATATATTTTCTGCACATTTTTAGCATTGTAAGTGTAAGTTCCATAGCACATTTTCATATTAAAGAATTATGGCGCACACAGTAGAAACAGCATCAACCTGAAAAATGTGCAACATCAAATTCACTGTTTATATCACTGCACAGATGTGAAAATCACAGATCATCAGTTAATTGAAGCAACTTCAAAGTCTGCACATCAGAGAAGAGAGACAGCTCGTTAGCAGGTGAGGCAGAAGGACGCAGGGTGAGGGAGAGGAAAATAAAACTGTGCCTGGGAGGCAGGGACAGAGGCCAGAGTACCAGGAGGAGGGGTCGGGGGAGCGCAGGCTGAGCGGCTGAAGGGGAGGGGGGGCCTTCTCAGCCCAGGGCACCAGAGTGCTGAAACATCCCAGGCTGTGCCTGAGCCGACGCACACCTTCACGCTCACACGGTCTGCTCACAGGGGTGAGGGACGAGGACACCAAAACAACATCATAACAGCAGAGTGGGGCGGAAGTAGGGTGAAGATAACAGACAGAAAAGGGGAAATGAAAGGAGATAAACGCGACCAAATATAACAGCAAGATAATGAATGTGAGAGGAACTATGGGTTCAAAATGGAAGCAAAGAAATGAAAGCTGATAAAGAAAGATCTTGTGATTGTCTGCACATTCTGTACGAACCTGTCGTGTTTGTTCTCCTGAGCAGCCCGCAGCAGCTCTTGGATGTTCTTGGTGATCTGCTCTGTTTTACGGATGACGTCTTCTGTGCTGGGAAGCGTTGGGTCCAACTCCATCTCCAGATCCTCCAGCTCAGGGATGGAGCTGCCCTCCCCCAGCCAGCCGCTGCTCCTCAGCCTCGCTCTGCGGCACAAACTGCACAGGGAAATTCAAAGGAAATTATCTGTACTGCCAAAAATCTCAGTTTATTGTTTTAACCCTAAAAACAAAACAGCACATTATTTCACCCTTTTATTCAGGAGCCAGAAAACTGTCTTATTGTCTTTCACCCATCACTCCTGGTGATGCTCTTACCCCGAATCATCCATCTCAGAGTCATTGAATGTGTTGTCATAGTCACTTTCCGGCATGCTGCTCTGCTTCTCTAACTTCGAGGCCTACAGGAGAGAGAGGAGACAGAAAGCGAGTCGTCCCATGTCACTTACAATATCAACCAAAAACAGCTGTGGTGAAATCACAATTTCAATGCTCATCAACAAAGAACAAAAACACATGTAGTCCTTTCAAACCGTGTGTCACATGTGAATATAAACAATTAGAAGCAGTGCGGACGACTCTGACTGAAACAAGCCAGTAAAGCTGTGAAGCAAAAGCACAGATTTGAAAGCTCTCAGCATGGGATTAGTAAAACACAATACGTATGACATAATCACTGATGCTGACTTGTTTGAAATTGATCTTCATGAGTCACAAAGAAGTATCGATTCATGGATGACAATTAACAAAATGGGCCAATAAAAAAAAAAAAGCCAGTTCTAATAATGAGCAACACATGGCTGGAAACATTACATCATGACACACAGGGTTTGCTCACTCTCCAAACTGAAGAGGAGAAAAAACCCTGAGGGTCGTTTACTGAGAGCGGGAAGTCAGATGAGCTCAGAAATTGAACTAAATCTCACAAAACACAACTATGGGGTGAATCACACAGAATCAAAAAGCCTTGTCCTCACACCAGACGCTTCACCGGGATGTTGATGTTTACTGTAACTTTACACAGATTCACTATCAGACTCAAAGCTAAATTTAAAAACAGGAAGCAGAGACAAACAAGTGCACACAGGACCCATTGTACAGCATGTTAGAGTCCAAGAATCTAAACAAATCCTCAGGAAATGTGATCAGCACATACATGTTTAGATAACTCTTTGTTCTGCCTGAACAGAAAATAAATCATTTTTGACTGTCAACAACCAAATAAACCAGGCTCATTCCAGTTAGTCTGACTTATTTCAAGCTGATTTGGTTCCATAAAGCAAACTCAACATGCAACTCGTGCTTGAAACTAGTTAAATTTGCTTTATTAATCAGTTAAGATGAGTCAGATTTACCAAAACAAGCTGGTTTATTAGGTGAAGGCGCATCATGGAGCAGACCCTGGATCAGCAGGCTGTTTGTGTTACTGGAGGCAGTGAGAACATGCTGCTGGAAGCTCACTGTGCAGGAGGCCAAGCAGTTGTTAGAGACGGCGTCGCCCTGGATATAAAGACAATACACTGAAGTTTACATGGTATACCACCAGGTGCACCTGATTAATGTACTGACAGTGTGCTAATTTAATGTACTTAGTATACTGACATATCATTAGAACAACTAAAGACAAACTTAAATACAATAAGGTGTATCTGACTGCACAATTATGAAACATTATTAAGATGCAAATAATTATACTTTTTACCTTTTTTTCTGTCTATTCTTTTGTTTTACTAATGCAGTACTTTGAAAAAACACACATTATTCCAGCTTTGTCTCAACTTTAACTATTTTTGAATTATATTTTAAGTGGACTTGAAAGTCATTCCAGACTATAATAAAATTGCATTAAAATATTTATATTAATATATATATATAATTCCGTCATTTTTGACATAAGTGTATCTGAAAAGGGTTTTAAAATAAATTTTAGGACAAAACGTATTATAACATGATTACTTATCATTATTAGATAAAATATACTAAAGCATACTTAAATGTATCTTAATGGCTTCTCAAGTTAGTAGAGTACACTTAACTATATTTCAGTACACCTTTAGTCGTGCTGATGATAATAAGATGATAATGATCCTTCATATACTTAGCAGAATGTTAAAAAAAACTGCAGACTTAGTACATTAATCAGGTGGACATGGAAGAATAACTTTTTTTCTAGTTTAACAACTCAAGGGGTAAAAGTCCATTTTTTACAACCTAATCTACTCAATTTTTTTCCCTCGTTTACAGACAGATGGTTGTTTAAAAAAACAAACATGACTAATAAACTTTGTAAAATCGTTCAGCATCATCTGCATCACATGTGTCTGGAGCAAAGAAAGAAAGCATTAAAATTAGCAGGTGAAAGCACGACTTTCTGCTCCACAGAGGTTTTGCCTTCGACAAAACCGCACAGCTCCGGTTGTTCAGCCGCGCTGTGAGGATGATTTGCTGCGTCCCACAAAATGTGGACCGGATGAGGATGTACTTAACCTTTTGAGCACTCTCGTCCTTCGACCAAGACAGGGTGGATGGAAATGAGGGGAGGGATGAAGAGGTGGTCACAAAAGCGCCCCTTTCCGTCTAAAGACAGGGTTCAAATCACATTTTAAGGACACAAATGTCTTAAATTAAGAGAACAAACAAACTAAAAAGGAAGATGAGTGAGTCAGATTAGATGGTGTTAAGTCTCTTCAACTGTATAGTGAGAATGGAGTTAATAGAAGAATATATCTGTGCAATGAGAATTACGTTCAGGATTTCTGTTATTTTAGAGTGATCTTAAGAGAAATCAATGCTGTGTAGAAAACTGAGATTTTGGTTGTTTTTACAAATCATCCTCCTACATGTATTCCCTGAACTTTTCACCATTTCCTGTCTGAGCCTGCTGTGCTGGAAAAGATGTGAGTGAAGATCATGAGAGTTAATCCCTGGATAGAAAACTATGATTCACAGGCTCAAACTGAACTGATCTGATTTGAATCAAAGACGGACGAGAAGATGAAGTGAGTATGTGAAATTACCATGCATTACAAAAACACAGAGTATTTGTATGGTAGTTTTAATGCTTCATCAACATAAAACACAGTACAAACCTTCAAAGTATATCAGAATAACAGCATCTACTTGTAGTTACAGCTAAGTTTGTTCTAACAAACAAGCAGCACTCCAGGAAACAACAGAGATATGCAGATAATGGTTTTGATATGAGCTGTGAGTGGCTGTGTCTACATGATATTGTGGTTTTGATGACTCCGTCTTTGATGCTGCTGCTGCAAAAAACTAATGAGTTTTCAAAAAAAAAAAAAAAAAACAAAAGGCGGAGAGAAAGGTTTGCAGACGGGGTGAAGACATGAGGGAAAGTGGTGGAAACAGGGCAGTGGAGAGGAAATGGCAAAGGAGAGCAGGGAACAGGTCTTACTTACATGAGGCGGGAAGGCTTGCAGGGTGGGGATTCCCTCCTCTGGGTAGGAGGTTTCCCCTTTAGGGAGATAGGGCTTCAGGCCTGAGCCGGTCTCATACATAGACATGGGCCGACTGGCCCGCGCAGACTGCCGGCGTTTCAGGGCTGAGGGGCTGGAGGGGTCGGGGTAGTCTGAACCGCTGGGGATCTGATAGATATGGGTTGGGACGTGCCGCCTGAGAGAGATGTTCTCGCTTTGCAGAGATTGCAGCTGGAAGAGACGTCAGCAATACACTAAGAGGTGCTCTGAGCAAAGCAAGCTGTGTGCCCTGTTCTCATCCACTCTATCTTTACAGAGAAACATCTGATCATTTTCCCAAAAAATATGAATACTGTACTGGCAGTCTGATACTGCTTACAATCATTTAATTGTGGGTGTCATAATATAAATTTGAGAAGCTAAACTTTCATTCAGTTTGTTATTCCCATGGTGCAGAAAGTTCAGTCAATATTTGGAGAATGCTCTCTGTGGTTCAGCTCCTTTTTAGATGTTTTTTTGGTTTTACTGTAGACTAGGCATCAATTAGGTATATTTAATTATTTTTGTCATGCTGAAAATGTAAGCACATCTCTGGTAAAGTAAAATAGTGCTCTTGCATGAGTCTTTATGGAGAAGCTCAGTTCTCCAGATCTATAAAATGAATCAACTAATCAATTAGTTGACAAAGCTAACAGCTGAGAGCCCTAACATTTTTAAAAGATGTCTGATATTTCATTAATATACAAAAGTTAAAGCTGCTTCACTGATGAATATGTACAGAGAAAATCATGTCGTATACACGACCGAGAACCTTTTCCTATAAATATAACCTCACAATTTTCTATATCCATCAAGGTGACCATGAACCTCCTACAGACCATAGGAATAACATGAATTTAGCTTTGGGGGGGGGATTTCTTGTGGTCTAAAAAAAAAGAAAAAGCAAAGCAAGTGATAAGCAAGCAAAAGATGCAGTTTAAGTCAAAGATGTAGCCGCAGTACAGACGGATTAACTCAAGAGTTGTGAGAAGATAAAGAGGCATTCGGGAATGAACAAAATCAGTTAGATTTTGTCAAGGATGTAACAGTTTTGGGGAAGAAAAATCAACCTTAATTAATGCAACTACTTGCATTAAAGTAAATGGTAGATCTGGTGTTGTGGTATAAAAGGGAATAGTTTGGTTTAGTTATTAACTTTAAGCCATATTGACAGACTGATGTGTGGGAACAGTTGTCATTCCAATTAAAGGGACCTCCGAGGCAGCACTTTACAATAAGGGTACATTAATGAATATAAGTTAACGCAGTAACTAACACATAACACTCCTATGGAAAAGTAGCTGGTTGCTTAATCAACATGTAAACCCTCATTAGTAAATAATCACCAGCTACATTAATTAACTGTTAAAGTTTACGTCTATAATTGCATTAACTATGTTAATTAATGCACTTTATTGTAAAGGGTAACCAGATATGTCATGACAACCACATGTCCTGCTTTCTCCACCACGTCTGTGATCATTTCAGTGAATCTGTTCAAGCCTGAGCTAACACAAAGCCGGATCTCATCATCAAAAACACCACAGTACTCCACTACTGCAGCAACACAATGACCAGTGTGTGCAACCGAAGGTCACACAAATAGAATCAATAGACAAATGATATGCATGCTCAATTGAAACAGCCAAATTATAGAAATGTCAACATAAGGAAAAAAAGAACAACCTCACTAACAAAGGTGCAACTTAACAAAATGAAAAGCTGTAACATGCTGAGAACATCTGTGGCCAAAAATGATAATTAAAAAAATATTGTTTGGGTTTAGCAGGATATGGATTACTAAATTGAAGCAAGGTGCAAACATCTGTGCAGAATTTTGAACGTAATATTGTCATGTGCATAGTAACAGTATTCCAGCTGAGGAGTACGCTTTCTATGAAATGTAACCAGAACAACAAACAATAAACCCACATGTACGAAAAGGCTCTTACCAACAACAACAGCTGTAAATCATCCAACAACATTCTACTCAGTAAACACAGTATATGTGATGAAGCAAGGCACACACATACAATTTCAGTTAGTCACTATGAAGGGATTAAAAAACACTGTCAATTACGTCATGCTTTCTCTTAAAACATGCTTGTTAGTCACATCCGACAGCACAGATTTATTACAAAAAGAGAACTACTGGTAAAAATGTTTTTGTTATTAACTGGAGGAAGGGTGCATTTCGTCTTCTTAAATCCAGAAAATAAAAAGAAAAGAAAAATTTCCAGTTTACATTCAAGCTTTGAAATCGAACATGCTGGCCAAAACAGAGGGTGGACCAGCAGGGTGTCACAGCAGCCTTATCTTGCAACACAGCGTTCCTATTGAGAGAGCTCGGCCTCCACTCGCACTGGGCAGGAGAAGAGCTCTGCTGACCGCTGCGGCCCCCCCCCTGAGTCCGGCCCCCGGTGTTAGTGATCTTATTGGTGGAGCGCGGGGGATACCTTTTTCTGCATCAGCCTCAGCTCGTCACTCAGGTTGTTGTTGGCTTTCATGAGGTGCTGGATCTTGGCTTCAGAGGCCGAGAGCGCGTTCTTCACCTCCATGTATTCTTGCATAGTGATCGGTCCATCTGAGAGGTCAGAGTCCAGGCTCTGTGGATACACGGGTGGAAAACTAAATGGTTAAAGTTCCTACAGGGAGGCTGACCAGACCTGAATCACACTTATAATAACAAGCTGAGCCGGTCAGTGGCAAAACCAGCACTTTCAGGGGATGTAACATTACACACAGCACCGTCCTTAAATTCTGCAGCATTTTCAAAAATCGATGTTCCCATTAGTCACAAAAAATAGGGTCTAGGTCAGGCCTGGGAAATAATTAAATATAATAATTTACCGTCTTTCAATGGCATCATATAGTGATAAAAACAAAGAGATATCGTGCTACAACTTCACATTGTCTAAATTGATGGTACAAGCACCAGAGCTGGGCTATATGACAATATATAAAAATGCTTGTAGTATATATTTATTTATTGTATTTTTCTATAATGTTTGTATTGCAAATTCAAAAAACACTGGCCAAATTGGTTTATGACAACACTAATATGGAGCGTACAAAAATAGGCTTTACCATGTAGTTATCTGATATAGACAATTCATTAACCGAATAAGCAGAAAACATGCTTTATCCTGATATACATAGTTACTGAGATATGCAATTACCGTTCGAAGAAGATCTTACATCGCCCAGTCTAGGTGGAAAAAGTCCACAGCTTCACTTTGATTCGTGAGAATGATGCTACGATACCTTGGTCCTATCTCCTTTGCTTGATGGGAGCTCGTGATCTGTATCCTCATCAGACGCCACGCTGTCGTAGTCGGGCTGGTCGTTGTCCTGGCTGTCACTGCCGTGCCTGACAGACACGCTCTTCAGGATAAATTCAACGTTGTCTGGTGTGAAGGGACACAGAGTGGAAGAGTTACTTTCTACCTGCGCCGCACTTTGGTGTCAGAAAGATCTCAGAATAGAGTAACAGTAAGACGCTGACCTTTGGGGCTGGCTATTGAATTCCCTTGTTGTCTGCGCTTTGCATCACTTAATATGTCAATGACAAGAGTTGCAAATTCATGTGCGTTAAATCTTGCCAGCTTTTGTCGTCCCTAAGGAAGAAAAACAGTCATATTTGCATGAAATCTCACTGTAAAGTAAGTGTTTGCAGAAGGAAACAATCTGCATGGGAGTTGTGTGAAGCTGACTCGCCTGGTTTCGTGTTGATGAATACTCTGGATTCACGGGAAGGAAAGGCACCACGGTCGTCTCCGTCACCAGGGTGCTGTGATTCTGTGTAGCCAACCACACTGCAGGTAACAGGACAAGAAGGAGCTCAGTGAAGTCCGCTTCAGAGGTGAGAGTACGAGTGTGAGGAGATGCCAGAAAAATGAGCTTTTACCTGCATCAGTCTCCCGTCTGTCCACCTCATCATACACATCCATGGCCAGCTCCTCGAATAAATGATTACTGAGCTGCATGAAAGTGAGCAGATGCCAGTCAGACTTCAGTGAGGGGGAGAGGTAGGTCAGTACGGTGAAACTCTGCAAGAATACTTACAGACTGCAGTTTCTTCTTCGCTGCCTTGGCCAGTTCTGATAAATCTAAACTGCTACAAACAGAACAGAACTTTCATGAAGACGTGCTGATTGTAAGGCCATTATAAAACACACTTTATCATGAGAAATACTTACATATTCCTTATCCATCAAAAGACAGCAATAAGGAAAGATCAAGCGTGTCATTTAGATGGAAAATGCAGTGATTTTTTAACAGTGGCTTTTTGAGAAAAACAGTTTTAACTATTTGCAGCAGTTACAAAGTGTTTCAGCTTCTTCACTGGGTCTGTTTCCTTTAACACAGATAGTAGACGCTGCAGTGATCTCAGCTGCATGTCACAACAGGCCTCAGAGCGAGAACACAGCCATAAACAACTGCCTCACTGTGCTCGCTCTGCTGGCTCCGTTCAAGCAAAGCCCGTTCACTTAGACGCACGTTAACTCACAAACAAATCACTGAACATCGACATGCATGATGTCAACTCACAGCTCGGGCTTTCTCACCTGTCAGCCATTTGTGGAACAATGAAGTGCTGGCCATTTTTATGATCTGAAAGGAACAACAAGAACGTTCTGGATGACTGCCAGCAACATCATTGATACTTAGGAGGAATGTAAACATTGATTTAAATATAGGACGTAATCAGTATTCACAAAGCAAATTAAATGCAATATGCAAGCTGTTTTTATTGAATGGGATTTATGGCCAGTTACAGAATCACTAACAATACATTTACATGCACAATCTAATATTATGCTATTATTCAGAATATGACAATATTCCAGATTTAATATGAGTCATATTAAAGGCATATTCCCTTTGGATCTGCTGAATTAGGCCTTATTCCAAATGGAGCATTTTCCAATTAATACATGTGGGATCAGCAGATATTTTAGGAGCATTCTTTCACAGACAGTTTGTGAGGCTGAGGTAGAGATGAATGGCCAAAAAGAAAAGCCAACATTTGTGGTTATGAGGAGAAACCAGGCAACGTATAAACATTATGAAAGACTTGGATATCAACATGTTTTTGGCTATGGTAAAATATTGCAACACCAACTTTTCAAGAAGGAGGGAGGCTGTTTGCAGGCTCAAAAAGTCAGACACTGGTGGAAAACTTTGTGAAAGAATTTATATTAATGCATCGAAGCAAAAGCAAACATCTGTCCAACTAAATAACCTGTTTAATATGAATCATTAATCGGAGTATGCACGGCTGCATTTAAACAGGAATATTAGTGGAATATTAATTTTTATTTGTCATGCAAACAGCTTAGTGGGAAGGCTTTTTTTGTAAATTAGAGCAAAAATTTTTATATTTTGTGCTTGTTAACTCAATGTATGCCTTGGTATCTTTCACTCCGACCACACATGCACATATGCAGGCCCATATCTGTCTCACTGCATACCTGGCTTTCTCCCACACAAGTAGAACGCCAGTCGATCAGTAAGTTCATACTGAATCTCCACCAATCTATCGGCGAGATCGTGGTGTCCTGCTTCCCTACAAAGGCACATTTAAAAAACATTATATAATACATCAAAAGGGTGAAATAACTGAATTAAATGAATTGAATAAAAGAGTGCTGTAAATAGCTAACCTTGCATAGTCAATGGGAGTTTTGCCATTGCTGTCAGGGGCTCCAGGATCTGCTCCATACACAGTTAGTAGTTCAGTCTGAGATACTTGTCCTGCCTTTGCAGCTACATGCAGAGGAGTGTTTCCTTTTTCCTGGAGGAGAGGTTTTATTAAGATGTTAAAAATCAACAGAAATGTAAATGCAAAAATTAACATTCTGGTTTTAAATGCAGCAGATGAATCTTACCGGGTGAAAAAAATTAGCTTGTGCTCCCAATGATAGTAACCTCAGACAGGTTTCGAGATTCCCGGTGCGAACACTTGAGTGAAGTTGCTGAAAAAAGAAAGAAAATAAAGGCTTAAAAATAAAGCTTTGTGCAGCAACATATTCCAGTTTTCTCTTTATCATACTGAGCAGCCTCTTCTCCTCACCTTGCTTAAATCCTTGGCTGTCGAGCTGTCGTCCTCCCGGCAAGGCATGCGATGGACGAATGCCAGCATTTGATATTTGGCTTTTATAAACTCTGATTTATTTGGGCTTTTGGTACCAATAAAACATAGATGTTCAAACAGAAAGAAAGGGATAATTAATGAGTCAGTGGACACATAATAAGTTTCGCAATGATTTTTGTGTGTTTGTTGAATTAACATCTACGGGAACATTTTCAAACAGTGATGACTCACTGCAGTTTGTCCTGAGGGTTGGCCTTGCGTTTCCCACTCATTACAGACGCAGGGTCCAGCAGAGAGTGCTCCCATATTGAATTGGCGCCGTTGCTGTATAACGTCTGAACCATCTAGGGAAGGAAATGTAAAAGAGACCTCGATATTGTGTCCCATTGATTTTAAAAAGCAGAATGCTGACTGTCTCCGAACGGTTCTCTTCCTGAACAAACACTTTCTATATTTGGACAAAATCAATACAACTCAGTGGGATCTGATGTACAACTGTTGTCAACAGATTTATCTTGAGCAAAGACAGAGGCCTGCTGAATTTAAAACTGCAGTAACACAGACTGTGTGCCAGGTTAACGTGATCTCAAGGCTTTTTTGGAGAGACAATTCAGCCTCCCGGCACTTAAAACTATAAAACACAACAAATTCCCCATATACATTATTTCTACGGGGGCTTATTACCTGTAGCTGTGTAGGGGGCCACGGTGTGTGCGTCAGGTGGCGGACTTGCGAGCTGTGTCTACCCAGGCTTCGATGAACGCTGCAGCACTCATCACATATCAGCACGCCCCTGTTCACCGAGGCCCAGCGAGGCTCTGAGAGGGAAGACACAATCACATTATGACACTGAAAGATGAAATTTAAGGAGCAGCTAAAGCTACAGTAAAATATCCTATGGCTTTAATGGGTTGAATGGGCTCTAACTTTAACTGTAGGGAATCTAAGATGAGACATTTAGACGTGTATCGTAGCTCAAGTTCTCTCTTCACTTTCAGTATCATTATTCAAATCCCTGGTACAGTAACACCCCACTTCTCCTTTTCTGTTCCTCACCGACCAGGCATGAGAAACTCTTACTTATGGTGTCAAAGCTATAACTTACAGGGGGTTAGAGGATAAGGCTGGGGATGTTCTACACTTTTGTTGTTGTCCAAATCCAAGAAAAATCTAAACCTCACAGTTAAAGGTGTAATGTGTAACATTTCCACATTAAAACATGGCTAAAACTGATGATCCCTGTATTATATGTCCTGTTGAGCACATATATTATCCTGTTCAAACCTAGAGAAATACCAGGTTAAGGTGCATTTCATTTGTTCACATTTCAATCATGCCACATATCCTTTAACCCCTAACTTCTGGGGAAACACCAAATGATAATTGTCAGTTTTTAATTAATTGCTACGTCATCAAATTCCTTCCCCTGTCATGGTTTTGATTGAGATCCCTCGAAGCAGAAATGAAATACTGTTGTCTGAGAGCTCACAATCACACATCAGCAAAGCACACCGGTGTACTAGCTGCACTGTCATTAGATGAACTTGGGTATTGTAGTTAATCCTACATAAACTGTCATGCTGTCAGAGATCGTTCAGTAGAGCACCAAATCTGTATTAATCCATGACTGAAAATAGTCCCTAACAAACAAACTATTTACTTCTGCTTGAGTGACATTTGCTAAAAAACTGCAGTGTCCAGCTGTTTAAAGAAATTACTAAGTCTTTTCAAGAATTAATATATTTTTTATATGTTTTTAGGAATTGATGTCTTCATTAAGATCAAATGGATGTGGGACTGATCACTGCCACGGACAGGAAGGAAAACCAGAAAGTCCTTGTGGGTTTGTTCTTTTTAGGAAGCCAAACTCCGGTTGGCTAAAAAAAGGCATTTAAGACCTTTCAGTGAAGCCGTGCATTGTGTAACAAGGAAGTGAAGACTAGCAGCTGCAGGTTGAAGCACCTCAACGTTAATGTTGAGTAATAGTGCAGCTTCCTCCTTCAAAACATTGTAAAGAGAAAAAAAAAAGCTGTCAATGCTTTTGGTGCTGCACATTCAGGAAATGCATAGTTAGAAAAAAAAATTGTGTGAGATACAGTATACAGAGTGACCAAAATAAATATGTTTAGTTAACCTTGACCTATTTAGCACCCTTCATATATGTCACAGAGTTGTCTGCCGTTTATACGGATACTCTTCCGGCAGCCAACATCTCAAGCCCAAAAATACTGTAAATTCATACGACACTCTGATAGCTGATAAACTGTTGAGCAGATTGAGTGGCTGGCGCTGTGACAGGACAGTGGAGACTGTACGTGTCCTCGCAGCAGCTGAGGTGTAGGAGGAACAGCTGCAGGGGTTGCTGGTCAGATTCTGGCACCTGGTCCTCAGTATTCAGAGTCTCCTCCTAACTTTTTCTCCCCACCAGGACCTGGGAGTGGGTGCTGACATGCCTCTTTTTACCCTTTCCTCAACAAGTGCTGCTAAATTTAATACCACATCTTGAAATTCTAAAAATATTCACAGCCAACAACTGGTAACAGCCGTATGGAGGGGCAAGCCAGGCCAGCTGCTGCAGAGACATGACAAGTTTAACGAGTCTGAACGGCATGATGATAGACAGGGTCCTAAACGTAAGTATTCCTGAATATTTAGGATGCTTGTTATTGTTTCCTTGATTTTCTTGTGTATTTTTTTCATATTGGTTGCCCATTTTTAAAAGCAAATGCATGTTCTACTCTACAGCATGTCACATTTACAATAAATCGTGGTGCCACAATAGAAAAAAATCTCTTCTGCATTGAAAGCACGCAGTCAATTCACTCAGCATCCTGTTTTGCTTCCTGTGCCTGCTGAAAAACATCACGTCATTTCTATATAAATGGGACTCCTGAAAGTACCTCAAACACAATGCAACTATAACTTCAGCTTCCACAGTTGTTGATTGTAAAATGTTCAGATTTTCTCTCAACCCTTATCTGTGTTTTTTTTCTTTCTCAATTAATAAATGAGTTGATTGTTCTTTAAAATGTCAGAAAATTGAGAAAAATGTTAATCAGTGGTTCCCAAAATCCAAGATGACATTATCAAATGTTCACAACTCAGAATAGCTGACAACTAATTGATTAACTGGTTTATCTTTGCATCTCTAATTCCTAACACTATTTACCATTACCAATATTTAACAAACAAATCTCTTTAAGAGGATGTTTGTGTTACTCTGTTGATATAATGGACACAGGATTAAGTTGCCTACATCCAGACTAATACATCTCCTGCTAATCACTACAGATACCATAGTGCAGTGACAGAACATTTCATTAATAGACCTATACCTATATTTTCATATTCACAGTTGGGCTCATTGGAGGAAAAATACATAACATTAATAATCATTTTATTCAGGCATATCTTATCATCAGCATTACTTGAATTCAGTATCACATTGTCAACATCGTGTAGACAAAGCCAAGGACCGATTACTTTTTATGAATCCTAGTTTGAACTTAGTTTTCTTCTGATCTAAGAATATATTTCATAATGGATGATAACGTTTTAAATCTGCTTAGAACTGTTGCATAACACAGACCATATTTATTAAACATATCAGTTGTTATCTGTAACAAAACCACTGTGCAACACAAATGCCTTCTCGATTATTTAAAGCAAGTAACACCGGATGTAAACAGTAAAAAAAAAGACAGCTGCTTCAGGTATAATTGCATCCTCAACCAGGGAGCTATAACGTTATTGACTTGTGAACAACACCAACAACTTGCCGTGTCGAAACAACAGCACACTGCATATATAACTCACTGTAAAGAAGAAAGCAGCATGGGCCAGTACTGATAATCTGATTTACACTAGAGGGGTGAAGTGCAAGGCTTTGGCTTAACGTTACTTGATGGACCGTTTGGTCTGTGAGTAAATAACGGTCAACTAAACACTACAGGGATGCTTTGAATTTGCTTACCTGGAACATTGCAGTCAGCGCACAGCTCGGTGTTTCGAAGGCGTTTAGACATCCTTTACTCAGGAAGAAATGTCTTTCAAGATGAGCAGAGTATTATGTCCGTTACGTTGTGCTAACCATTGATTACTCTGTAGGGGAGCCTTCCGCGTTAGCTAAACCTAGCTAATTAAAAATAATCCAAACAACGACCTGCTACTTCATTTAACTGTTGCTAGCCTTTTCGTTTTAGCTAGCGTTTGCGTTAAAACCATTATAACGTTACCCCACAAGAGTAAGGTACAATGCTGCTTGTCTGCAAGTTAGCTGACTTAGCACCTGATTAGCTAACTAGCCTGTGCCCGTTTGGTAGTTTACTCATCAGTCTCTGATAGACACTACACAGAGCTACAGCATTCCCAGCGGCAGCTGCGGCTGTGACCTACTGCCATTGTGATATAGTGCCCTGAGCTTGGCCTTTCAGGAACACACTTCTCGATTGAAATAACGCCTCCTTGACTCGTGCGCTTGGATGAACAAATCAAAATCGTGGACCTGATTTCCACACGTACAGCTAAGAATAAAACCTAAATACAACACAAAATGTTTGATTAAGCTTCTTGTTGGTTTGGGCGGTACACGACCTGATAACCTAAACTGAGGGCAAAGGGGTTAAACACACGAAGTAGGTAAGTTTGATCTATGCACCTTCGTGAAACGGTTCAAAAAGAGTACCTTTTACAATTAATAATAGAAGGACACCAACTGGATTTCCATCAACTGGCGGTCATCGTTTTAAAGTGCCATTCGCACATCAATTTAACTATTGTACTTTTAAATATTCTAACGAGAAAGTAATAAATCAACAGTATAACAAAGTGAGGTCAGACGTGAGACGGGGCGGATCAAAAGACATATGTTTGGACTAAAAGCTAGAGTGTATTCGCTTTAAATAAACATACACTAGTTACACATACGTTAAAAGAGCAAACAGACACAGGCGATAAGGTATCACCTGTCATTAATATATTCTAATACTAGCAGGTGTCATTATGTTGATATATAACGCCGTGTTACGCTGGCGGTACCTCTCAGACCTCAACCTCTCAAATCAAGTCCCTCCCCGAAACGTAAACGGCCGGTCTCACTTCGTTGTTATAGTCGTTTCAGTCAATTTATTGACTAGATATATAATTTAAAATATTTGTTTTGTTAATATTTGCGGGATAATGCCGATTCAAATTGAAACATTTAACGGGGCGGCTGCACAGACTCGTTTATACGGGAATGACGATTGTAGTTGAATGGTTTGCACCCCCCCATGCGGACATGTTGAATGGTTCCGTCCAACTGGAACCGACTATTCTTTTTCCTGAAGGCGATGGTTTTGTTTACAAATCATGTTTCTGTCGTGTATTTGCCAAAGAAATACGTGTTATTACATATGAATTAAGTCCATTTTTAAAGGGTAAGGCCAGCCATCTTACTATCATTGTATGGATGAGATTGTGAGTCTATTTCTTTATAGGACACCCCTGTCATTTTTGGGTACTGCTCCTGGCACTTCCTTGTTCAAAAGTTTTATTTAGGGGAAGGCTTGGTGAAAAGTTGGTCACCGGTTTAGATATCTCAACGTTGTTTTTGTTAAATGTTAAGGGCATGGATCATATCTGTCGTACATTTTTTGCAGAACTAGCGTGTAGCTACCGCAGTTTTTCCCATGGCTGTGATTATTAGAGGCTGGCTAACGTTGCACTGAGCGGCTCCATAAAGAGGAAGATGTCCACGGCTAACGTTAGCGAAGACATCCGAGAGAAGTTTCCCCTGCACTCCGCAGTGTGGGAGAATGACTACAGGACACTGGAACAACACATCACGTTACCAGAGGTTGGGAAAACACGGAATATGTTTCACACCGATGCTTTGCTAGCTAAATGAAGCCAGGAGGGAGCTGTTAAATCATCCGTAGCCATCCAGTAAAAGTAGGCCAGTCGTGTTGACAGATGCTCCGCTTTGTCACACATACACACAGATAACGTTTAAAATCCATTTCTATTCAACAATCAACAGGTTTGCAAGTTTACTTTAATAATTTATTCCACAACTGATTTAAAGCCGAGTTTCCAGTTGTTAATTTAGGCTGCTAACCAAACTCACTGGATTACTCAAACACACTATCTGACTCGCTATAATAACACAAGAACTGCTTTACTAAATAAATCATTTTTCTGAGATTATAATGCTGATTATGTCTAGTTATCTGCTCAGCGTCATTGCTTTCAAACACAACTGATTATCCAACATGTTATTAACTTTTGCACTTAAAAATAGTCATATTTAATCTCCTTGCGTTTCACACTTAATACTGTGTGTTGGTGTAGTATAATTACTATAATCGAGTCTCATAACTCTTCTACCCAGTGGTGCTGCTGATCAATAACACATTTAGCTCCTGACTCATGAGGGCCAAACATGATGCTCAGTGACTACTGCAGGTCTATATCATTATCGGTGATGACCTCAATTTAACAGTGTAAAATGACTCGAAGGAGGTATAATATGAAGGCAATCAGATACAGTGAAGCAATATTACAAGCCAACATGACATAGTGTTCATAAATCAGGTTGTTACAGGATTTACTCCAGCTAATATGCGAGTTTCTCCTTGCTTTCCCCAGAATGACATTGAGGCTGTGGATCCCCGAGGTCGGACACCTCTGCACCTGGCTGTGTCGCTCGGGCACCTGGAGTCAGTGCGAGTCCTTCTGAGACACGGTGCTCAAGTGACTAAAGAAAACAGCATGAATTGGACAGGTCAGCTATAAATCCAGATAGACAAATAATGGCATGATATGGTTTCCTTCACTTGTCTTGATTAGATTTGCTTTTTGAGCATCTGTGGGTTTGTTTGATCACTTAGAGCCCTTCTCACATTAACCTGCCCTTAATGGGGTTTCTGGTAAAAATCCATATCCACTCCCTCGGTTGCGGAGAAGCAGTCTCACTTTCCATGGGTATTACTGTCATTGTTGAGGTTTTTTAATGGGTAGTTGCTACTCCGAGGGAACAATTGCTGTTAAAAGGCTTGGTGGTCAGATCCTAATTGTCTGTGTCTGTGTAGTGCTGCAGGAGGCAGTCAGCACCGGAGATCCAGAGATGGTTCAGTTAGTGCTTCAACGCAGAGACTACCTCAAAGCCTCCACTGCTCTGGGAGGAGTGCCTGAGCTGCTGTCAAAGATCCGAGAGGTTTCACTTTCTATATTTTCCTGTTGTCTTGGTCCTCCATCTGTACATGTGCCAGGAAACAATTAACAGCAAACTCAATAATGTCTCTTTCTATCTTTTCATCCACAGTCTCCAGACTTCTATATGGAAATGAAGTGGGAATTCACCAGTTGGAGTAAGTTATTTTGTGTGTAAAGTGAACTGTGTGTGCTTATTAACTTGTTCATATAGCACAGGCTGGATATCAGCAATTTAGTATGCAAAACAAGAAGGTGTCTTCAGATGTTTTCTAATGCTGAAGCCTTCAATTAACTATCCACTAAAAATACATATTACCCGCCAGCTTAGTGGTTTCATCAGGTCATACAGGAAAAACAACATAGCTGCGTCTTGGTGGAGGAATTTTGGTGGAGCATTTTGTTTTGGTTTAGCAATGAGTGCCTCTGGTTTTCATGTGCGGGACATTCATATGCTGTTGCTTCACAGTCCCTCTTCTGTCCCGGGTTTGTCCAAGTGATGTTTGTCGCATTTGGAAAAGTGGCGCCAGCCTGCGAGTGGACGCCACTCTTCTTGGCTTTGAAAACATGACTTGGATCCGAGGGCGCAGGAGCTACATCTTCAGAGGAGATGGTGTGTACTTTAACTCTTACACACACACACACAAAAGTTGTCTTTGTGGTTTTTAGTCTTTCTGTTAAATGTTTCGAGTCTGTCTCTGCTTGTATTTGTACAGATTCATGTGCAGAGTTAATGGAGGTGAACCATGACGATGAAGTGGTGGACACTGAACGCTTCAACATATCCCAAGAAATCGAGGATGTCACGCTGGAGTCGATGCAGCCGGCTGAACAGGAAGTTGCCAAAAGGTTGACCACCCCAATTGTCAACACCTACTTGGACACCAAGGATATTGCTTTTGAGAGGCAAGGGTGACATTTTTTACTCTGTTGTCCTTTTTCTCACAAAATGCACAGTGACAGTTTTTCACAAGAGATGACATATCACGGCATTTTCAAACTTAATGCCATCACTCCCTGAGCGATGATAACAGTGACACCATTATGCTTATTAATCACTTCACACTGACGTCTGGATGAGATCCAGTATCATTCTGGCATCTAATTGTCTAATATTTACGCTGACTTTGTCATTTAAAGGTTGTCTGACCTTCAATAGGGCACAGCAAACATTTTTACTTGGCATCGTAGGAAAGCATAGGTGTAACTAATAACACGGATGATGGCTCCGTTCCATTCAAGTGTCCCAGTGAGAGTGACGGCGAGCCAGCATGCTCAGTGCCAGGACCCTGAAATCAAAACAGCTAAATAAAAAACAAGCAGCCAACATTAATTTCATTTTTATACGTGTTCATGTTTTTCCTGCTGTGACGAGCCAAAATGTCTTCTAAGTCAGCGTGTTATGTAACCCTAGAAACTGACAACTTACAATAAATAATGAGAGCAAATTTAACTGGGCGTGTAAGGCAAACATCATGTAATTAGATTTTATATTGTCTGACTTTCACAGTCACACCTATAAGAATTTAAAATTGGTTAATATTCGCCTCCCATTCACTCTCATTCTATACGGGCAAAGGGGCGAATAAAACATTTACTTTCTGTTTCCTGTCTTCAGCTGTGGTGAACCAGCAGCTGATTTCCACATTCACAAGCCTTAATCAATCATAATCAAAACATATAACCAAAGTTGATATATAAAATACAGTAAACAATGATTGGTGGAGGAATAACCTTTCTTTCTGTATATATTTTCCAATGATAAAGGCTTTGAGAGTCTGGAAATGTTTGGTGTAGGCCTGGAAAATGCTTTTATTTTATTCTCTGGAAGCTGTATGAACACTGCTTGTATTGCATTGTTTTAACTGTGTTGTTGAAGCTATTCTGAGCGGAAGGATGATTTTTGTTCTCACAATTTTTGTTCTCACAATTTTTCACAGGAACAAGTCTGGCATTTGGGGCTGGAGAGCTGACAAAACTGAAATGGTCAACGGATTTGAAGCCAAGGTGAACACACATTATTAGAACTAAATATTAGTGCTACTTAAAAGTGTGGAGCCCATTTATAGTAGGACATGACTTAATATTCTGGTTGTTTTCTCAGGTTTTCAGTGTGAACAATGTAAATGTGGTAATCAGGACAAGGACAGAGCATCTTACAGACGAGGAGAAAGCCAGGATAAAGAGTAGGTGGAAGATAAATATTCTTATAAATGGAAGACTATTGTCGAAAAGAATAACAAACCTACATTTTACGGAAAATGAATGACACTACACAAGTTCACCTTTTTTTTTGTTCAAAGGTGAAAGGAACATCCTGGAGTCTCTGCTCGGGACTGTGGAGCAGCACATAAGTGCACAAGGGGTAAGAAGTGCTCTCAGTAATTACGTTCAAGGTTTGTAGGTTTGTTCAGCTGGTAGCTGATGTGATACAACTGCTCAATTTCCAGGATCTCACTCTTGAGTATGCAACCGCCACCAATCCCACTGCCATCACTCCGGAGGAATACTTTGACCCTGAGTTCGACCTTGGCAACAGAGACATCGGCCGCCCCATTGAACTGAGCATCCGAACACAGAAGTAAGAAACAACTCTACAGCCACAGAAACATCTTTATCAGTTAAGATGTTTGGATTTTATTTAATCTTGTCTCACGCAGGTTCAAAGGCACTCTGTGGATGAGCGAGGAACATCCTCTGTCCCTGGTGGAGCAGGTGACCCCCATTATCGACCTCATGGCTCGAACCAGTTCCCATTTTGCGCGTCTACGAGACTTCGTAACCCTGAAGTTTCCTCCTGGATTTCCTGTAAAAATAGGTATCTGACGTTCCCAATAAGTCTAAATAAAACGACACTTTCAAGAAGAATAAAAGGCTCTGAAGTCTGTTCTGTTGTGTTTTCCTGTCTTGCAGAGATTCCCCTGTTTCATGTGCTGAATGCCAGGATTACATTTGGTAATGTCAATAAATGCGGCACTGAAGAGGAGGCCGTCCCGACACCAGCAGCCACGCCAACATCCTCAGGAGAAGAGGAAGAAGCTGCAGGTAGGAATGCAGCCGCCTGAACCATTAAATGAGACAGCATCTTAAGATAAAGCTGACGATGATTCCTAAACCTCTTTCTTTTTTCATCCGCACAGCACTGCCTCCGTTTCAGGTCTGTCCTTCAGTGTTCGAGGTGCCTGCCAGCTACCACCGCCGAGGAGGAGGTAACCGACACACGCCCATGTCTAACAACGACGAGGAGCTTTTGCAGTACGCCATCCATCAGAGTCTCCTGGACTCTCACAGAGCACCGGGCCAGGTAAGAACAACCGTCACTGTCTCTTATTATTATTTGATTATATGATTATTTTCTTTAATTTTTGTCTGGTTTATAAAATGTTTTTTTTAAATGGTCTCAGCTTCTCAAAATCCAAGGTGATGTCTTTTAAATGTCATGATTTGTCAATTTAACATCATGTAAAACAGGAAATATCCTCATTTGAGAGGTGGAAAATTTACATTTTCTGCATTTTTTGCAAGAAAAATTACTTAATTATGTTGCAATTCTACCCACAAATGCCTCATCTCACTCACAGATGCATTTTTATTATTTTCCAATGCTCTCCTTGCAATGTTTTTGCATCTTAAATACTCTTGATGTTGGTTCATGTAGGAGGGCATATGGGACGATGCTGATGGGGAATTCACTGATGTAATGCCCAGTAGCCCGAGTGACAGGTAGGACCGCAAGTTATCATTGGAATTACATAATTACATGTGATGAAAGGAGCAGTCATGCTGCTTTAGTTGGCATTGTTTATGTGTCCACCTCTTGTATATGTCCGTAAAAGCCACAAAACAGAGCTGGATCATGCTCTTTCCTGTCTGTCATTCCAGGAGTATCCCGGAGGGGGTGCTAGTGGAATATGATAACACCCCCAGCCCTGTCAGCTCTCCCTCTGCCTCAAGCCCCGACTCAGAGCTCCGCCTCGCCATGGAGCTCTCCGCTCGGGCTCAGGAGGAAGAGGACAAGATAAGGAAGCAGGAGGAGGAGGAGCTGGAGATGATCTTGCAGCTATCACTCACTGAGAAGTAAAAAGGAATAAAGAGGGAATAATAATACAACTTTTCCAGATCCAGAAGCAACCACCACACCTCAATTTTCCTTCCTAACCACTCTAGTCATCTATGCAACCACAGGTTTCTTTCTGTAGCAGATCATTCTTGCACAGGCAATATCAGACTGTCGCTCTCCGATATTTTCCAAAAGGTATTTTTGGTAAAAACATACTCCTTTATATATATTTCTATCTCAGCTTAGTGTGTTTTCATCTTCAGGCTTAATTCATGGACTCTGTCAGATCATTTTTTTTGGGGTCGGTTCTACTTTTTATTTATTTTCTATCTGAGTCAGAGTCACAGCAGCAACCCACATGTGTTGATCACATTGTTGTCCAGAGCGGGGTCAAATCAGTGTAATTAAGGTTCTATGAACAAAATGACGACTCAAGGCGACTTCATGTGTCGGCGTTCAAATGTGGCACCTAAGGTTCACCTGTTCTGAATATTAAATTATCTGCCCCATGCATATTTGGATTGATGGCTAGTTCACCTATTATATGTGCAGAAGGTCTTTATCGCTCCATTATATTTGGTTGCAGTTTCATTAGGTTCAGGCGCCAAAAGGAGTTGGAGTAAAGAAATCACCTGGTTTAGGTTTACTACAAAAAGTTAATGGTAACTTACTAAACTTTTGACATTACTGACATTATGAAGTTACATTTTATCCAATATCTGAACCTACTGAAGTAGGCCACCACTAACCCAGACTTATGCGGCTGATAACGGCCATTCAGTAGCGTGATAACACTCTTTCCGGGTGTCGCCTCAGTCTCTAGTTTTCAGATTGCTAGAATGCAAACAGCCGAGCACAATAGAAAGCTGCCAGTGCTGTGGACCTACAGGGACAGATTTGAGTGTTTTCACCATGAAGTCTTCCTGCAGAGTCATTTTGTTGAGGGCCGTGGGCTCACTGGATACCAGAAATCTCAGGGTTCCAATTTTACACATTTTCCCTTCACTTTGGAGTTAGTTTGTAAATCTATCGGAAATTGTAGGTAAATGTTTCTTTGGTGCGAAACGGTATCAGTCATGCATATCCGCCATATCAATATTAATTCAGAAAGTTGGCTACGTGGAGTCATAAGTAAATCCATTTTCTTTGTGAATGTACACTCTGCAGATGGGTAAACAGAAGCATGTTGCTGTGAGAGAAATCAGCTGCATGGAAACATAGTATCTTTGCTGCAACAAGGACGGGGGTTTAACTTTCTCGGACAGGTTTTTTCCCGCATTTCATGATGAGAAAAGATGTTTTTTTTATTGTTAATCTCCACTGAGCAACTTCAAGCATTATCACCTCAGCTCAACAAGGCAATAGCAGAGACCAGTGTGTCTGTGGAGCTACAGCCGTCATGCAGTTTCAAAGCAGTCACAGAACCAATGCTGCAGAGATTATTCAGATTCCTGAAGGCAGTCTGTTAGCCTTTTGTAGCCACGAACAACTCTCGACCTCTGAGCAGAAGAAAAGACAGCACAGACTCTTAAGATCAAGCATGCCCGCCATATGTAGGATTAGCTTCGTCAGCATGTGCCAAGGGATCGCTTTGCTCTAACGACACTTGATGGGGGCGAGAGGTGGTGACGATTTAATGTGGTGCCACTTAGACTAAACTTTTTGAACAGATTTTTTAAAACATTTTGTAACTTAAAAACAAGATGAAGAGGCTTCAGTCGTACCAGGGTAATGCTGAGTAACACGCATTAACCACTATAGTTGATTTCACTGACAACCAACCACTTATTAAAGGTAGCTGCGTCGGACTTTCAGGAGCCGCAGCTACAAAAAACAACGTAATATTATAACAATCGAGTTTCAAAACTGCTGAACAGTCGACTTTAAAAATGCTAGCTTCGGTTAAATTTACGCAGGACTTTGTAATGCACCGTTCCAGCTGCAACGATGTTTTGTTTTTTTTTTTTTAAACATGTTAAAATTTTAAGAAAATGTGATGGTTTAAAAATGTTGTTTCTAAAATAAAAGCACTTTATTTCCAGGAGGATTAAATGTGACTTTGTTCATGTGCTTTTTTATTTTACAAAAAGCGCTGATTACTTAATGTTTTTTATATATACCTAGCATCTGGAGAAAACACGTAAACAAAATAAACATTTGGGAAATTTGGATGTGCAGAATACAAAACCACGTCTGAAAATAGATTAATGTTAACCGTCTTAACTAGTTAAGAATGGGAGCCAGTTTCTATGACAACATACACTGATACTGACTGTCTCCATCTAATTTCATTGTATATTGATCCCTGATCACAGAGCCACCTCCATCCAACTGATCAATCACAGCAGATTGATGATAGAGGTGTGCAGTTTTCTTTTTAGCATATTTATTTTTAATTAAGTTATTTTCTTGATATCACAATATCAAGAAAATAACTGCACAGAAGCCTTCTTACTTCCCGCTGTTGCAGGACTCCTTGTTTATTATCAGCACAAAAGCCAATAAAACAAAAAGTTATCCTTCAAGCTAAACAAAATCCACCTTTTCACCGACCAAATTCTGGTTTCATTAATGTCGATTTGAGCAATGACAACTCATACTTTATAATCCCACTGAAATGTGTTTAATGGTTGCAGAACTCCAGCCTTCTAGACACATTTCCCTTCAACAATAAAAAGTTTGTCCTTTAAAGCAAACACAATACACCTGATTACAGTATTCACTTAAAGGTATACTACGCAGGAATTGTCGCTTGTAAAGACAACGGAAGTGAAATCAAACTCCAGATTCACCTTCGTTTGGGAACAAGCTTTGTCTGCTTGGTGTTTTGCTGAGTATCGTACAATTTTTTCAGTTCTGTGTCCCTAAACACAGAAAAATAAGAAGAGAATAAGAAATGCCAGCAGAGAGGGTCCATACACATAGGGCCCACAGACTTCTAGTGGATGATAAATGATGATTGACGGGGATTATTTTTTGTAAAATCATCTGTAGGAAAATCCTGCATAATATGGCTTTAAGACATCAAGTCCAATAAATAAATAAAAGTAAATAACATGTGACATAACATCTGTAACAGTCCAAGTTAAACTGAATGAATTGTGTAATTTAAAATAAAATACAGACAATACAGCATATGAAAATAGGTGGGTGTGATAGTCTGATGCACAGTAGCTCTTACATAACCTGATTTCATGATCATTGAAACCCCAGTTAATATATAATTGTGCTGTCTGGGTGTTCAGTAGCTGTGGCGGAGCTCCCCGCCGGGCTGGTCCCGACAGGAGGCGGCTGTGGCGCCGGGGCAGAGCTCCTCGGTGCTCGGTGCAGCAGGTGCGTCTCTCAGTCTTTATCTCCTCCAGGTTTCCGAGCTGGTTCACCGACGAGACAGCGGTTTGTAGACACACACAGCCATGATGATCATCAGCACCAGCAGCACTGCGAGGACGCTCCCCAGGGTGACTGAGGACAAAAACACGAGCCGATCACCGCCAGTAACAACATAAACAGGCTGATTAGCTAAAGTCTCAGCGGTAAGTAGCTGCCACACCGTAATATAAACAAAAAGGCTATATAGACGCATCACTGTCTGCACCGAGAGGCCTCACATCAGTTTACTGTCTCACTATAAGACTCACCTAAATTCTGCTTCTGTAAAACTACATAAGCTCTGTCGCTCAGTTTGTTGTCCTCCGTTTGTCCGGAAACTAACGCACTAAAACACATTATTACAGCCGGTGGGATGAGATGCAGCATCGTAGCGGTGGAGGCTGGAGGAGGATGAGGATGATGAGGGTGATGATGACAATGAGGAGTTTCTCCTTCCGCTGTAGGATCCGGGTCCTAAAGCCGCTGGGTCACTATGGTATCGAGAAGCAGAAAATATATATTTTTCTATTTTGAAAATAGTTTAACCAGCTAATCATTTTTGGAAACACTTCATATTACCAGTCGATAATGTTTTTGAAATCCCCCCACAAATTATAAAATTCAAAAAGTGCATACCATTAAACATTATATATTGTTGGAAAAATGTATTCCTTATGAATGTTGAAATTCATTCTTGCTTGCTGATGAATTTCACATTTTGCACACTGCTGCTGGCCTGCTGACACAAGGGTTTAGAGTAACATAACATATGATAACATAAACTTTATAAACCACATGGCTTGTTGTTATAGCTGCTAAAAAATGAAATAAAAATGGAATACAAAGCAAATAAAGTAGGTTTATTATCAATTCAAAGGACAAAAAAAATCAACATTTTAATTAGTAATTTAATGGACAGATCGATCAGTAAGGTAAATAATCATTTTTTGTAAAAAAGGAAAAAAAAGAAAGAAAGAAAAATTCAATTGACAGAATCTGTTAGAGCCGTTTGTATCCTTGTGTGTGTTCATGTAATTCCCCGATTGCCACAGTAGGGGGCGTATTGGACAGCAGCATTACGAAAGTGCATAAGTAGAAGAAGAGGCAATTACTCCTCAGGTGTGTTGCTTACCGGGAGAAGCACACAGTTTTTTGACCGCCGTTTAGAGGCTAAACTTTAAGCCCTTTTGTTTGTTTTCATGCAAGTTATTATGTAAGTGTGTGTGTAGCAAAATATTAGGGTACATGGTGATAAATAAATGCATCTTCAGCAAAAGTACGTAGATGTTTGTTTTACCACATGGAGCCGCCGCATGACGACGTGTCAATATACTTATTAAATTACATTAATAATATAATTGTATACAGACATGGTCTTACTATGTTGTAAATAA